>APFE031345547.1:190377-215570 GCA_000404065.3 Pinus taeda | reverse complement strand
TGCCCCCCAGGCTTCATTTCACTCAACCAGATGGATGGAATGAAGGTTTACTTTCAATATTTACCTTGAAAAGGGAGTTGTTTCATTTTTAAGGAGGTTGACACAAGAAAGAACTATCCTCATACCTGATTCATGTTTTAACGAGGTTGACTCAGTAACAGGAACTATCCTCTAACCTGATTCATTTTTTAACGAGGTTGACTCAGTAACAGGAACTGTCCTCGCAAAATCCTACTTTCTATAATCTACCTATATATCCTAAAATCTAGCTGATTCATTTTTTAATGAGGTTGACTCAGTAAAAGAACTATCCTCATGCTAGCCTATTTCATTTTTTAACGAGGTTGATACAAGAAAAAACTATCCTCGTAACTACTCTACAATCTACCTATATAATCTATCCTTGTTTTATTTTTTAACGAGGTTGACACAAGACAAGGAACTATCCTCAAAACCCTATTTCATTTTTTAACGAGGTTGAGACAGGAACAAACTATCCTCGCTACACCCTATTTCATTTTTTAACGAGGTTGACACAGGACAAAACTATCCTCGCACCACTGATTCATTTTTTAACGAGGTCGACACAGTGAAAGGAACTTTCCTCATAAAATCCTACTTTCTACAATCTATCTATCCTTGTTTCATTTTTTAACGAGGTTGACACAAGACAAGGAACTATCCTCAGATAGTCAAGGTGACAAAATTCAATGTAACATGAAGTAATGTGCGAAAGTAAATATCACGACTTGAATACCTTGCACAATAAAATCAAGGTCCTAGCTAAGGGAAGAAAGATGTGCCATAACAAGTAGCCTTACCTTTTAGATTAGAACAATAGTCATATAAACCTCAAATTATTCTTGTGAATGTACCTTCATTGTTGTTTCCATTCTTAGAAAAAAACGTGAAAGATTGAAACTTATTATTAGTCACAAATATTGCTAAGTTGGATATTTTCATGCAATCAAAGATTTGATCATGAAATCCAAAATAATCCTTTTGAAAAATTTGAAACTTGTTGAGCGATAAAAGGTGTCTTTTTAACTCCTAATTATCTTCACATTAATTGTGAACCCAAGGACGATTTTTTATTTCAAAAGTGTACTCAGTATGAGGTGGCTATTTACTCAAGAGTAATTTTTTGTATTATAGTGCTTAAAATACAAAAGTAAATGAATGCTTGAAATAAAATCTACTTACAATTAAAAGAAACTTAACACTCTGAAACTTAAATCATTCACACAAAAAACTATAACAATTTATCAGCCAAGGATAGAGTAGCAATAACTCATTCCTTGTTTAACTAATATAAATTAAATGAAGCATAAATAAGATCCCCAATATGAGAACTTAGACAGTGGTAGTCAGTGTTCTTTACAGTTGTTGAACTCACACACAACACTAAATAGCCAATTGGAAATTGCAAAGAACTAAATCAATCGTGCTACTGCAACTTAATCGAAATGAGACAATTATGCTAACTAGAAGAATGATGAAAGGCAAGATCAAATAATTGCAGAAAGTAAATGAACAACAGTGCTAAGTATTAGAAATGAACAGCCAAACTATTATAGCTATAATGAATAGAAAATTGTTAAATTACTCGAATGAACCGCAAAGCTATTTCAATAGATATGAACAACAATCTGTAGTGAACATCAAAGTCTAAAATGAACAGCGAAGCTTTATATTTGAAATGAACAGCATAACAATATAAGTTGAAAAGGATAATAATCTCTGTTACAATGGAAAATAGCAGTCACACGATTCAATCACAACTTGTGCAATAAAATAATTTCATAAAATACTATAACAACATGCTGTAAAAACATGAAATTGTAAAACAATGTGATTCAAAGAAATAAGAATTAAATCAAACCATCACACGGAAAAAATCATAAAGATATAATACAGCAACAGCTTAATCCACTAGAGGCTGAGCCCTTAGCTACCAGTGGATGCTGCTAGGCTACTTCAGATGAGATGAATGAACAACAACCTCCAAATTATATATTAATCATCAGATTGTGAAATCATTACAATAGCAAAAGCCTTGAGAATTACAATGGTAATGCAACAATCCCTTTTTCCTCCTATCCTATCATGAATCATGAATCCTTAATTCTGAATCTCTAATTCTCAAATCATAATTCTGAATCTCTAATTCTCAAATCATAATTCTGAATCTATCATCCCCTTCTCTGATCTCTATTTTGATTTAAATACAAAGAGAGCAGAGAGCAATTACAACTGTGACAGTTACAATATGATCATCATTACAAAATTGGATTGTTTCTAACCAATTGATCAACAAGAAAATATATTTCCATCCATCTTTCAACAAGGGCAAGGCGAATTTGGCTTTGCAGCTGAGATTTGGAAATGGCCACACAGCAAATCTGAGAAAATCATGCTCAAAGAACCCTACGTTTCTCTCAATACAAGCCGAATTTGGGCAAAAAGTTCTTCACTAACTTTAATTTGGTCCATTCTGGACAAAACCCATGTTCTATATTTTCTATATTCTTCTTCATTTGCTCAAAATCTCAACTACAAAACCGTCACTTCTTATTCCAGCGAATTTCTGAGTTGGAATATTTAATGATCAAATCTTCAACCTAGAAATTATCTTGGAGGCTAAAAATGGTGAGTAATGTTACAACCAATTTATTAATAAACCATCATTGATAAAATCATGCATAATCATCAATTTATTAAAAATAAAGGAGAATAAATAATATTTATCCATAAGAGTGTAAATCATTATAAGATGGAATTATATGATAAATTATGATAAATGACGTGATGAAGAATGGTAGAAATGGGTGGAATAAGCATTCAAAAGTGATAATAATAATGGAATATTAATGGCCCAACAAAACTCTTGGGAGAATAACATTTCAATTAGCACATCTAAATCATGAGAAGAATATTACAAGGAAAGGATAGCCTAGTCTCATTCAGAAACCTTGTCAAGATAGTGAGAACCTAACATAACCATCAACAAAGGTTGAAGTGCCTCAAATGTTTAACAAGTATCTAAATAGTGAAATGGTAAATCACAAAGGCTGATTTATTCAACAAGATCAATCAATATAAAAGTAGTGGTAAAATGATTATTGGAAAGATAGTTTTTATACCCAGTGTTATGATTAGGTTGGTGGTCTTACATACAATATTATTGATTCTCAATCGGTTCCCTTTGTCTCTAATTCCATATTAGACCAATAATATGAAATTTTGGGGAATTCAAAGCAATTTCTTGCCTTGTAAATATAGGAAATTGATTAAAAAACATGTGGAAAAAAGCTTAGAAGGATATGTCAAATCAAATGTAGTATCCATATCAGCATGTGGGTTTTGATCCATTAAATGGTTCAATAAATGAATTATACTCAAAAGGATTGATTGGGCTAGGCAAAAACTGATTAGCTTCATGATATTCACAATAAATATTAGGAGTAGATTGTTAGCAAAATCAATTAACAGATATGAACTCTTCGGCCAATGGTGATCGTTATCATGATAAACAAAATGATAAGGCTTCAAAGCTATGTGCATCCATGAAATATGTAAATTCCAATTATCAATTCAATGTAAGAGATTTACATGAAGATGAATTAACTATAGCATAATCCTTTCTTTGATCATAAACAAATTCTCGAGGATTAAAAATCGTTTCTCGAAAAAACCAAAATCCATGAAGAATGAGAATACATCTAGTGAAATAATATGAAGGAAAAAATGTTGTTGGGAAAACTACATGCGAAGGGGGGTGAATCAACATTTTTAACTCACTTTAACTTTTCATTTCTTATTCTGAATTATGTGTGCTATTGTTATTCATGAAACTAGTGTATGTATGTGACTCTTGTGAATGTACACATTGTATATCCAGTTTACTTAATTTATATTAGATTCCATTCGTGAGTTAAATTAAATAGTGCATAATCAAATGATTATCCATTGACTAAGAAGTAAAGAACATATAAATCACATCACATGAGAAACACATATAGAACAACATGATTTTTAGGTGGAAACACAATGTGGGAGAAAACCACCATTGTTGTTGTATTTGTTTTATTTCTTATTATATAAATAAAATATTCATTAAATTTGTGTACTAACATAAATTCTTACCAGTATGTAGGCACACACCTATAGGAGGCTAAAACCTCCACCCGTTCTCCAACTCCTACTAGAGAGGAGCTACAACCCCCTAATATTGTTTACTAACTACTACAAAAGGGAGCTCCTACCCCCCTACTAAAGGCTACAACCCTCAGCTCCTTGTCGACCACTTTTTAGAAAGTTTCAAACTAGATCCACCTATCAAACAATCATCAAATAACTTGTAGACCAGCTTTCATCAAATTTTCAAACTGGACCCATATAAACAATAAACCCAAACCAACTTGACAAACTAAAATATTTAATCCGAGTCACTAAAGCACTTGTGTTGGGAGCAAGATCCCCCAAGGGCATTTTTGGGGCTAAAAGCCCACGTTAAGTCAATTTTTGTAATATAATGTAAAGACTCCACATTTTGTGGTCGCAGAGCGTGAAGGTATCATGTGTCAAAAAGGGTAGTCTAGCATTAGTTTTGTAAATTAATGTTAGCTGTAAGAGACCTACCCATGGTCCGTGGACCATGGGATTGTATAAAAAGAGCTAAGATCTAAGTAGTTTAGGGAGAAATAGAATGTCATATAATGTAATGTGATAGCTCTGAAGAAGAAGTCTAAGTCTTGGGTCGTATCATAGATAGAGGCTCTACATTTGAGTGCACAAAGGCCTGGGGTAGAAGTCTGCAGCTGAATGTGCAGACACCTCCAGCTGTGTGGGCAGGGTGGGCAAAGGCTGTTAACACTTGGAAGATATTAATAAAAGGAATTATTCTGCAATTTCTGTGTCTTTGTTCTGTTAATGTGTTTGGATATTTACCCGGATGCGGGTGTTAAGGCTTGATTAGAAGTGCCATTACACCCCACGCTCAAGCCACATGTCTTCACGCTCTCGCCAGGTGGTCTCCATGGTTTTTGAACGGGTTCTGGGTGCCAGTACATCCAGGGGCATTAAAGGCCCTTCAAGACAGGAGTATTATCGAGGTTCTGCTGCCAGAGCATTTATCATGGCGCATACAAACTGTGGTTCAGGAATGCGAGCCTGCTCCGGTTTTAATTCTTCGATGGTTCAAGGAATTGTTACGGGAAACTCTGCAAGCGAAATTCCCATCCGCGTCGACATCTCTCGCCCAGTGTTCAGGAGGATTGTGCACATAGTTCAGACGAATGTGCAGGGGATTATCCGGCAGCAAACGCTTCAAAGCAACTTCCATAACGACATTTGCAGGAATCGTAGCAGGTATAGATCAGTTAAGTTTTTTTTTTGCATGTTTGTGTAGAGATCATCACGCTCCTCATGGCTCCTCGCGGTGGGCATAAGACGCCTCACAGGGGAGGTCACTCCAGTCAGTCCAGCGGCATTAAACAGAGAGGACAGACCAGCCCGAAAAGGATTTCTCCCTTAGCGTGCGCTTCGCCTCCCTCAGGTGCCTCGATGCCTTCCGAGGATTTGGATAACATTGTTAAAACTGCTACTCTTTGCTACCATCACCGGACAAACAAACCAGTGGTCAGAGCCCGCATTACAGTCATCTTCGACGAGGAGGATGAGGCGGAGGACAGTAGCAATAATGATTTAGGGGAGAAGTTGTCCACCACCTCAGATAATTCTTCCAAGGCTCAGGACACCTCCTACAATCCAGAAGTTCAAAGCCGAATGGAGGGAGATAGCACTGAAGTTTACTTGGCAGAGCAGGAGGAAGCTGCCAAAGAACTTCGCAGTCTCAAACGCAAAGCACCAATGATCTCTGCTAAAGGAACTATGAAGACTCATACGGATTCCCCTGGTAGTGGCTTGAAAATTGAGGAAGAGGAAGACTCGCTGGATTACAAACTTTATCTCAAGCTGCCTCCTGGTTATGACCGCATCGCAGACGTCCCTGATGGAGTCGAAGTTTCTTGGGAGCCAGACCCGGTCCAGGCAGCTGAAGAACGGAAGCAAAGAGTAATGGCTCGCAAAGCTGAGGTGAAGAAGGGCAACAGCAAATGACCACAGACATCTCTGGGGTAAGCCTGTACTCAGGCGAACCGCTTCCTTTTTGTCTTTTGTTCCGTCCAGGCTTGATAGTATGCAATCTCTGAAGCTTTGCTGCTATGTAAACTCGGTCCCCTGTCACAGATCTTGTGGTCTGGTCTTACTAGTGGGTTTTTGGTCTGTCTTTGTCATGTTTAATTGGTCCAGGTTGGACAAATTTCTGTTCAAGACATTTCTTTCTGGGGTTTTATTTTCTCTGGCTCTTGCAAGCAGAAATACCAGTTGTAATGAGAATTTCTTGACAGAGAGCTGATCCATGGCTCTCAGAGGTGTATACCTCTTGTAAATATTCTTTATCCTTTTTTAATACAATAGTTCAGTCTTTACTTAGCAAAAAAAAAAAATGTGTTTGGATATTTTATGTATGAATTTCCTTTATTATGCTTATATGATGCGCGAGTGACTGCAATTACATGGAATAATCGAACACGATTACGAATATCTACTTACGCGGTGTTAACTTTAAGTATTTGACGAGATAAGAAAATCACTTAGAATAATTGAGGAATCTACACAAGATGTTGCCATAGCAGTGCCAAAGTACCTAAGGTATAGATTACGGGTGCGCGAAGGTCGATCTTATACTTTCGTGAAGGTATTGAAGGTCGGAATAGAGGGTTTGTCTTGCAAGCCCTAGAGCGAAGCCACCTGGGCGAGGGCAGGGATAGAAGAAATCAAACGACATCACAACCATCTCAGGGTGCAGAAAGTTAGTTCTAGCATCCCCCCATACTACTACGGGTGAGAATTTGGTCCACACTCGGAGAGTTGATGTCGAAAGTGCCAATAGTGTTTGGATTTGTTTGGCTAATTAACGATGAACCTGCGTCAGGCCCCCTAAGGCCAACAAATGGTTTTGTTTCGAAGACATGAAAGAGTAAAGTAAGACCTTCCACTACACATGGCTCTTGTTGTCCATCATTTTGGTAGCATGGGAGCTACTAGAGGAGATCCAGTTCCCCTCATTCACACCATACCTTCCTGAAGCAGTGAAGTACGCTTTGCAATAGACGACCAAGGACGTAGAGTGAGTTTGGGACAGCAAGATCTTCTAGATCTTGATGGAAATGAATATCAGGATGGCCATGAATTACAAGACGGATTGTCACCAACGATATACACTAACCTGCAGAGCTATGCCAAGTTTAAAGATGATTTCCATCGAATATCAATCAGGGCACAGAAGGACCCTATGTAGAAGTGGTACGATTTGTCATACCTGGCCACAGATGATGCCATTGATGCAATATTTGATAAATGGCCATCCGAGTGGTGCACTACCATAGACTTGGCGGTGGGTGGAAGTAAGTCCACTGCACAGAAGAAGGGGAAGACGCCAAGCACAAGATGGCACAGCTAGTCAAAAACAAGGAAAAGGAGGCCGCTAAGAAGGCCCAGGCAGAACAGACAGGAAAGGAGGCAGGAAAATAGACAGGTGGCACAGAGTGAGGCTCTAATAAAGGTGGACGATCACCTTCACCTGAGACCAAAGAGGAGGACACAAAGAAGCACAGTGTGGACCCTCAGGAGATGTTTTCGCTCACTCAACAACTGAGAGAGTTGGAGAAGGGATGGTCTAGAAAGAAATCCAAGGCAACCAAGACCTCGCTAGACCCTATCACATTAACGAACGGTGACTTATATGACATTGGTGAGACAACCAGAGATGTCACCATGGAGGCCCTGCAGCAATTTGAAAAGAAGTAGCAGATCATCCTAGGAGCCATCCAGACTGAGTTACAAGAGATGTAGACCCGTGCATCGTAATGTGGTACATTGTTTACTAGCTTGGCTATTGGCATGTCAGAGGCTGCCAATATGTTGTGCACGAAGTCTTCCAGTTTGATGGTGTTTCCAAATGGAGCACTGACCATGGGAAATGAGGCTAGCAGAACCACTCTAAGCTCCTTGAAGGAAGTTGGACTGAACTTGGCAGTGCTTCCGTGTGAAGCACTTCACCTCTTGTAGGATGGGGTAATTGCAGAGCTAAGGGCCCGTGAGCACCGCACCCTCTAGGTGATCAGCAAATAAAGGATAAACAATGAATAGATGGCTCTATAGAGATATGATGTCATTGCCGTTGAGGCCGAGGCGACTAGCCAGAGCAAGAAGATCATACAGGTCATGGAGGAGGTATGCAGAATGGTCCCAAAGTTGGCCATTCTTTAGGAGGAGCTAGTCGAGGTCCACATATGCAAATTAGCCACAGGGGTGCGCAACAATCGGACAAATATGGTGCAGGTTCAGTTGGAGTTGAACCTAAAAATTATAGAGCTCCAGTTGAGGGCCCAGCCTTCAACATCACTAGAGGTAAAGGAACAATGGGCGGCCACTATTACAGAAGCAGTCACGATGGTGGAGAGTACAGTAGTAGACTGCACATAGTTGTTCGAACAATGGTTTGAGGTACTGACCAGCTTGTAGGAGGACTCAAACATCCAGAGGCTCGAGATGGAAGTGCGCAAACTCCAACAATGCTATGATAAAGTTAAGGGCACAACATGAACCATCATGCAAACACAGAGGTTAGCCAAGCTGCATGAAGACAAGCAGCTAAAGGAACAAGTGGATGCAACACTACATAAGGATGTAGTGTTGAAGGCATGACTAAAGCCCTAGTTGGAGGAAGCTTACGCAATCGCAGGAAACATTGAAGGCAAGCTTGAAACTCTGTAAGTGACACAACGACATCTTCAGGCTAACAGTGTAGGAGCAGTAATTGAGAAGACAGTTGATGATGCAAAGTAGGTAGTAGCTCAGTGCACGATTGAAGCTGCGGTCATCCGGGTCAAGCTGGATGGGCTTCACACAAAGATCTCTGTACCTACTGAGTGACTCGAGGGCTAGTGATGATTTTTTTGTTGGGGGCCTGTTGGTAAAGGGATCCCCCAAGGGCAGTTTTGGGGCTAAAAGCCCATGTTAAGTCAATATTTGTAATATAATTATAAAGACTCCACATTTTGTGGTCACAGAACGCGAAGGTGTTATGTGTAAAAAAGGGTAGTCCATCCTTAGTTTTGTAAAGTAAAGTTGGCTATAAGAAACCTACCCATGGTCTGCAGACCATGTGATTGTATAAAAGGAGCTAAGCTCTAAGTGGTTTAGGGAGAAATATAACGGTAGATCATGTAATAAGTGATAGATCTGAAGAAGAAGTCTAAGTCTTGGGTCGTAGCATAGATAGAGGCCTTGCAGCTGAGTGCACAGAGGTATAGGGTGATACATATTAAAAAAACTCAGAAATATATTAAGCACATATATAAAACCAAACACAAAATAAATTGGCGGAAAGAGGCAGAAGCCTCATGCTTCCTCACGTATTCACTCTCATTATTATTAAAAAAATTGAATATAATGTTACAAATAAATAGATGAGAGATAGTGTTCTCAAGATAGTGTGTGCTATCTTAGACACTTTTGGTTGAGATAATTTCTCCTTTGGTTGAGATAATTTCTCACCAGACACACACCAATATAGGAGTTACCTAAACTAACTCCTATCTTAGAGGAACAACCCAAGAGTTAGGCACAAATTCCTCACTTGGAATATTTAATTAATTTATTTATTTTTGGATTTATTATTGTTTTTATGAGAGAGGCTAACATCCCCCCCTTCAATGATAAATCCAAAATAAGAACGAGGAACCATCTTCCAAGTTCTCATGTTGATCGTCAAAAGCATTGCGTGAAAAAACCGCCAAATCGGGATGCTGAAGAAACTGCAATATGAAGAGACTGAGTTAGCTGCATGACTGATTCATCTCAGAAGGATTCTTGACAACTCCATCATGTGCCAAGCCGAAAAAGGATCCAACTGTCCTTTGCTTGAAAACAACATCCAGTTTCCACTGACACAATTTGATGAACGCCCACTGGCGTATTTGCTGATGATGATCGCCTACTGGCTGAAGATGTCGAAATACAACTCAATGTTGCTTTTGTTATGATGAAAGCTGCTCACTGCTTCTTTTGCTGTCGATCGCCCACTGGCTGATGAAGATGCCCATTGGCTGCTTCGCTAATGTTTTCGAGACTTTCAGTCAGACAACCACTTGTTAATTTTATTGACATTTCCCCCCTTTGTCCGCTGAAAGGAGAGACAATCTTCTCCAAAATATATTATAACTCCCCCCCTTCAGGTGTAGGAGAGTTTCACTGTTGTACTCCCTCATTCAACTGCATGAGAGTACCATCATCGGTTCATTGCTGGCTGCACTATGTGTGATTGTAGTCGGTTGTAGAACTGAGACAATCTTTTGACTGTGGATGACCATTCCCAAGGATCGATCCATTCATAATGTATCTTCAATCTGGTTGAATTTTGTTGGTTGCGACATTTTTCTGAGGAATGATTGGGCTTGCCACAATGGCAACAAGGATGGAGATCAAAACACTGATCTTCCATATGACCGGTTCTTTGACAATGAGAACATTTTGGTTGGACATCAACTTTAGGTTGTGTGCAATTCTGTTTGTCTATAACTTTCTCAGAACCTACTGAGGTGAGTGGTTCAAGAAATCTTCCACTCACGAACGTAATTGGCTTGGAATAATCTGGGATATGTAAATTGGTGTCATCAGTGACATATCCTAAGCCTCGTCAATTCTTGTTATTTTGAATTTCTTCCCAGGGCTTGATGATGGGTTTGGAAGAAATTTGAATTTGATCATGAACAACTTCGACACTTGAAGTTGTTTGGATGAGTGATTTGGAATCAACATCTTTATCTTCATCTATATGGTTGAATGACTTGGAAGAAGCACTCTTTTGTTGCAGCTCATCTCTTTGTAGTTGCGACTCTAGTTGAAGAAATTCAATGGTTTCATGTGTTTGTTGTAGATGCCGTGAAAGATCAGCAAGAGTTTATTTGCTAATGTGCACCATATCTTCATCACTGGAGATGATCAAACTATGAAGGATGTTTAACAACTGAATATGTTGTGCCATCTGAACTTTCTTACTTGAAAATAGGCTCTCTTGTAGGAGATGTCATACTTTGAACTATTTCACTTGAAGGACAGGCTCGCTTGAATGTGACTTGAATGGCACGCTTGCTTGATTTGTTGTTGATTGCACTTGCTAGAGTTGTAAAATTTTCTCGCTTAAACTCTGGAATTCACGCTCACTTGATGACGATCGTGTTTGCATGAATGCTCACTTGTCTTACTTGATGACTTCATGCTCCCTTGAATGAATAGCCACGCTTGCTTGATGTCAATTTCAACTTGCTTGATTGGTGTTAGAGTTGATGGTTGTTGCAATGAACTTCACTCTGGCTCATTTGAAGGTTTGCACTTTGTACTATTTTGACGCAAATTGCTTGAATGAATAATCATGCTTGCTTGCAAGAGATGTGAACTTGTTACTTGTTTGTTTTAGAGTTAATATTCGTGCATTCACTTGATTTTGCTTAAAGGAAGGGTGTCGAACACTGTCGAAAATGCACCCAAAAAATCTTACAATGATTTTAATGACTCACATAAAACAAAGAATTCACTTGTCTTAATTTGACTAAGTGGAAGAGAATTGACGCACTTGACTTCTGATCAAATCAAAATGTGGGTGTCGGTTTCAACCAAGAATGCACCCTTACAATTCAATGTAATTTGAGTTTGATTACAAGTTCAATAAATTTGTTTGAAAGAATGTTGATGTAGACTTTGCTTTGAAATGCTGGAATTTGCAGATTCATGAACTTGATTGTATTTGAGTGAATTTGTTTGTTGAAGTAGAATGCCAATGTTGAAAACTTTGATTATTTGTTGTAGTGACGCAAATGCATGTGTTGAACTTAATTATCCTTTCTTGATGCTATTTTGTTACAAGTATTGTGCTTGCTTGCATTGAACTTCATGTGTGTTTAATGAGATCATTTGTGTCAAAACTAGACACAAATCAAAAAGAAAAAACATGAAGCCATAAAACACATGCACCATCAAACACACATAGTGTACCTTAGATCCCCTTATTCAATTTCGGGCGGATCTAGGACACATCAGCACCACAAAAATGATATCTTTATTAAACTTTGGAGTACACAATGGCTCAGCTTCTCAACATCTTCTTGGAATCAGAGTTCTAGAACTTTTGAAAGAAAAATGTCTTCAAAAAAAAACTGACTCAACCTTTCTTTGGATCACAATAACAACTTTCACTTGACTTGTATCACTCCACATTTACAAAAAAGAAAGCCATTTATCTCTCCACTTATCACTCCAAATACAAAAATAAGACCCTTATATCTCCACAAAATATTCTTCAAATTTACAAAACGTAATGAACCTTATCACTCCAAATACAAATAGAAACACTCCTTATTTCTTCAATTTTCAAAGAGCGAAATACCATCCTTTCAACTCACAATCTCACCACTTTCATGCATATAAAAATGCATCTCCAATTTCATGTCAAGTAAATCCACTCTCACTCATTTACCTTTCTTTTAAACTTCCATTAAAAATCAATTTTATGGATTTTATAAAATCACTTTATGAAAGGTGAATTCACGTTCACACTTTTAAGTCTAATGAGTGTAAAATGATAAAGCACGCACCATGCATTGGTTAGGTTCGAGAGATAAAGAGATCATGTGGATACCTTTCTAAAAGGCCAAGGTTGTTCAGTGCATACTGTTCTTATAGCAACCAATCCAATAAAAAAATAGACCCTTTTGAATTGTGTTTGTTCACAGATTTAACTATGATCATGCCTACTTTTCTATCAAAATAGGGCTCTTTCTGTTGTTGGAGGGAGGCGTTCCTCTTCTCCTCTAGTGCACCACGTTGAATGATATGATTTCTTCCTCGTGCTTGGAACTTCACATATCTGCAAATAATACTTCAACACCTTCTTTGATTTATTTCCTCTGTGCGTTGACAACTCCAGCGCTTAGTATTCTCTGCAAAATCATATTTACTCTAGAAATATATTTACTCTGTGCAACATCTTGACCATCAAAGATGGGCCTCATGATCATCTCAAGTTGGCTCAAGATTTGGTGGTTCACAAGAAAAAAAGGCATGGACTGATTCCTCTTTACGCAGATCTTCTACGATATTTATTTCGCAGCCTGGACATTCTTCAATGATTACTAGTCTCGGTCTTCCAAAACAGGAAACGCTCCTCCCGCAACGACTTTTGCTTCAATTTCAGGTTAGATCCAGCAATAAATCTAACATTTGACATGGTGATTTCACATATTAAAATGGAAATGAAACCAAAGCAGCATCACAGAGAAATAAATACGTCTACACTGGATATGATTTCAATACAAACTAATTTTGACAGAAAATAAAGAATCAATAATTTGCTAGACGTTGCGCCATAACGTATTTCACAGTGAAACACTTAACACGCTGGATTGAATGGAAATACCAAGATATCGCGAATTGGCACGATATTTGCCTTCATTATTGGACATGTTGTAGTCTTCAATGGCGGTTTCCGTTCTCAACACATCATCTCGATCTCAAAAATGCAATTATGACCTCTGAAATGGACCCAACAAACCGAATCTCTCATTCCATTTGAATCATAAGTGAAATTGCCTAGGATTCTCTCCTTAACGGCTCTGCCTTTGACTGATTATGGTTTTGGATCTATTCATGCACACAGACTAAAACCTATCTCCATCTTATTCCATTTCCAATTCTCTCTCATCAATATTACTACCATAGTGAGGGTGTGCAACCCTAGGCGTTCCGGTGAAGATCGTTAATCAATCAAAATTAGGCAGTGATCAATGTTCTGCCTACTAATTGAATCCTTAATAAGAGTCCAATAACACAGACTCCCACTCACTCATAACTGTATTACAAAGTCAACAAAACTCTCGCTTTGATATGCATCCAAATTACACCTTCGATCTACTCTCACGCGCTTCACACACAGGCTCTCAATGTTTGAACACCAATGATTCTCATTACCGCACCAAGCTTATAATTAAGTAGCAACCTCTCCAACTTGCGATCCAAAATTTCATGACCAACGATCGAAACCAACTGAACAACAATCATTCTAAACTAGACCCCAAAAATGAAAGGAATCCATGCGGGAAAGAAGCCTAATACTTACAGGACATTAGATATGTGAGACCGATGACACATATACAGAGCAGCAACATCCACTTCTTAGCATCCTCTATTAGGTCTTTGATTCTCTGAGACTTGGAAGCCATTCTTGTCTGGAAAATTCGATCGCCAACATCGATGGCAAGCACAGAGTAATTCCAACCCTACCCTAGGTATTATACACGAAACATTGGAAAATTCCCGCAGATCCTTCGAAATTAAACTCCAAAACCATTCTTAAAATCCCCTATGTACGTGCTTGTGGCACGATAGGATTTGGCATATAGAATAAGGGAAAGGTCCAGGGCTCTAAGTTTTGGTCATCCTCTGCCTACCTGTACTGAATTTGGTACATGTAATGCCTCTGCAAAACACGTTGTCGCAGTTTGTCTCTGTGCCAATACACAGTCCCTCAATCCCAAAGTGAAAAAACCGTGTGCTCTGGTAGCACATGATACATAGTAAAACAAATCAAAAATATATTAAGCACATATATAAAACCAGACACAAAATAAATTGGCGGAAAAAGGCAGAAGCCTCATGCTTCCTCAGGTATTCACTCTCATTATTATTAAAAAAATTGAATATAATGTTACAAATAAATAGATGAGAGATAGTGTTCTCAAGATAGTGTGTGCTATCTTAGACACTTTTGGTTGAGATAATTTCTCCTTTGGTTGAGATAATTTCTCACTAGACACACACCAATATAGGAGTTACCTAAACTAACTCCTATCTTAGAGGAACAACCCAAGAGTTAGGCACAAATTCCTAACTTGGAATATTTAATTAATTAATTAATTTTTGGATTTATTATTGTTTTTATGAGGGAGGCTAACATAGGGTAGAAGTCCACAGCTGAGTGCATGGATCCTTGCAGCGGTGTGAGCAGGATGGGCAGAGGCTATTAACACTTGGAAGATATTAATAAAAGGAGTTATTCTGCAATTTCTCTGTCTTTGTTCTGTTGATGTGTTTGGATATTTTATGTATGAATTTCCTTTCTTATGCTTATATGATGCGCGAATGAATGCAATTACATGGAATAATTGAACACAATTACGAATATCTGTTTACGAGGTGTTAAATTTAGGTATTTGATGACATAAGTAAATCACTTAGAATAATTGAGGAATCTACACGACATGTTGCCATAGAAGCATGAAAGTACCTGAGCCACAAATTAGGGTTGCACGAAGGTCGATCATATACTTTCGTAAAGGTGTTGAATCCTGGAATAGAGGGTTTGTCTTGCAAGCCCTAGAGTAGAGCCACCTGCGTGAGGTCAGGGATAAAAGAAATCAAACGACATCACAACCATCTTAGGGTGCAGAAACTTGGTTCTAGCATCCCCCCATACTGCTTCAGGATAGACTTCAGTCTGTGCTCCGCAGGCTGATGTCGAAAGGGCCAGTAGTGTAGGTCCCCTCAAGCCAACAACTTGCAAATCAACTGAAATTCTAAAGCATCAAACCACTAATGTAGAACCCAACCAAAACAAATAAACATTAGAATATGTACGTGACTATTCTTAAGAGAAGATGTGTATATATGCACTTCCTCTACATAAAACCTATATATAGATCTCAAATTACTGATAACTGAGAACACTCTCAAATTGAATCACTGTATCAGTGACTGAATCACTGGATCACAAGAGATACATCAATATTGTCTCACTAAAAGCATAATCCTAGTGTAGCATCATCAGTGATCAATATACCAAGCCACAATCTAATTAGCCAAATCACTATCAGATACATATCAAGACACCATTGGAAGACAATAACAAATAGAACATACATCAAATGGTATCAATAGGTAGTACTACAAACCCTAGTACATATACGTGACTTCTAAAAGACTTATCGGCATATGTATTCATTTAGCATGCACAACACCCATGTATACATTTTGACATACTGACTTGAATTATCATATAATTTATAAGCTATATTACTAAACCATATTCGCAAATGTACGTGACAAATCAGAAGCAAACAAGCATACCCATCTTGAAATCACTGAATCAAACCTTCATTGCAATTCACAACATCTGTTAAACCCACATCCCAACACACATTACTGTATTTATGTCAAACCGTCATCGTAGTTATAGATTTAAAATTACCAGAATAAATAGATCAAGCAAGTGGTTTCATTAGTCTTCACCACACTTTCATATCTATCATATTTGAACCATCTCCTTATTTCTTGGTGCTCACCTAGTCAAATCGAATCACACATAGGTAAATCATTTACTTGCACATAGAACACCTTGATCTCCATCTCCTTATATAGTTTTATCCTTTAGCCAATGATGAGCCTTGGTATTGCAACAAGAATGCTGCAACTCCCAAGGCTACCGACTTTAATTATCAATCCGGGGTTCGTACAAACTTAAGAGGTGTTGGCACTATATGTGCGACATAAAATGTGTCCTTTCTTTGCTATCATGATGTAATGAAATGCATATACTGAATTCAAATCCTAAACTAATTGTAGAAAATGAAATGTTCGAAATGGAACCTTAACCTATTGCAAGAAAGAATGTACAAGGAAAGAGACTGAAATTCAATGCTAAATCACACCGTTTCCTAATTAATTACTAAGAAAATATTCTTAGGAATAATTCTAAATTATCATGAACCAAATGCTACTTTCTAAGAATGGAAGTAAGAAACATCAAACATCACTAATGTGCAAGTAAGGGGACTGATAAATATGTTTTTGTCATTTTGTCTTTTCATGCAAAATCAAGTATGCAAACTAATTTCCTTTGGTGATGTGGCAGGTGAATTATGGATGTTGGGGGTTCGATGGAAGGGTTAGGAGATGGTTGGATGGTGTGGGAGACCCTTGGGAGGCTTTTGGTGACTTCCTAGAGGTTTTCTCTCAATTCGGCCTCAAAACAGGCTATTTCAGGAAAACCTAAAGGATGATCCTGTAGGAATTATAGTGAACCTACATGATATAGCTGAGAGAAAAATGTGAGGTGTTGTAGGTGATGGGAGGCCTAGGAAAGGTCTATGACGGGTGGCATGGAGTGGAAAAATTCCTAGGATCAGTCAGAACTCAAAACCAAATTCCGGAGATGGGTGGATTCGCTCGAAAATCTTGGAGAAGTTTCCTTATGAAATGATGAAATTGGCGAGGACTTAATGACCAAGAAAATAAAATCCAAATTGGATAGTAAAAATTTTATTATTAACGAGGATGTTGTAGGTCCCTATTCCAAGTGGAATCACTCAAAAATACCCATGTTAACCCATAAAATAAAAATAAAAAACATTACTAGTCGAAAATCTAGAAATTTGAGAACTGATGAGCTAGTAAATCTAAGAAATGCCTAACCAATCAAGTGAAAATTCAATGGAGTAATTTTTTTATGAACTAGAATGATTTTTTGATCTAATGAAAGTGGAATCAATTCGATTGAAGCTCGTTAGGATGCTCTAAAAAATAGCAGAAATTTACCATTCTTTGCTAAAAAGGAGGCCCAACAATCTAGATTTGGGAATAAGAAGATTAATCCAAGTAGGTCAATGATTAATATGAACTTCCAAAGCTTTTCCAAATATGAAATAAGTATTTTGATCCTCCAAAATAACTTTCATTATCCATTTAACTCAATCCTACAACAAGAAATCATAAATACTAAATGCAGAAGTAGAAAGAAATGAAAACTAGAGATGCATGTGAATAAGCAATGAAAAGAAGGAAATAGAATGATACAAAAGGGATTTGAGGTTCCTAGGATGGCCAAGACCAAGGAAACTCAGAGACCTATGGAGGAGAACATATTTTAGAAGCTGAACATAACACCAATCATCATTATTTTCATCAACAGAATTACGTCCCTGCAAGAAAATACAATGGAGCTGCAAAAATACAAGCTCTCTCCAAAATAACACTATTTAAAATCTTCTTCCTATAGGAAAATTCAACTAGCTACTTATACAAAATTATTAGGAATCATTCCCCATGAATGGAGGAAGCTTTTCCCACCAAAATCCCTTGATTAGTGGATCTAATCCCCAATACTAGGAATTTGCATTAAATTGCAGGGAACATATACCTAGATTTTCTCAATCATTCCCTAGAGGCAAATTCGACTTGGTACTTATAAAAAATGATTAAGAATCATTCCCCATGGATGGAGGAATCTTTCCCCACCAAAATCCCTTGATTAGTGGATTTGCTCCCTTCATTGGTGGATCTGCTCCCTTGATTAGTGGAACACATTCCTAGATTTTCTCAATCATTGGAGTTCCTCAATTTGTGCCATAATTCCATAATATCTTGTTGAATTATTATTTATTATTGATCCTCCAGTAGTAGGGAACAAGTCTCTAAATTATCTCCTCCTCCAACTCTTCATATTATTCCCAATATTCTCATAATATTCCACAAAAAATAAATAATATTAGGCACAAATATTCAATTATTCATAAACCTTCCTAATAAATATATTAAAGTGAAAAATAAATTATCTATTGCAAAAAGAGAGGTTTAATGTGTTGAAGGATGGTCATAGGCCTTAACTTATGTTTTAAATTAGAGGCATGGGCCTTAATTTATGTCTAATTTAGAGGTCCATCATACCCCCCCACTGAAAGTGTTTCTCATCCTCTGAGAAACTTAGTGACCTCATTGTGGCTCATCCATGGCCCTGGTGGCCTCTCTCTTATGCATTAAGAATCTTGGTTGTAAGCTATGCAAGGACAAGCCCAGAAACATATTTGTTCAAAGAAAAATCATTGTTTCTTGAGACCATTTTCTTGCCTTCTTTCCCTTTATTCAAGATGGGTTCTTGAATATTTTTCAGTTTGGCAAGGTCTTCCACACCCTTATCAACCTTCTGCTACCTTGTTTTGCCATTTGGGCACCTCTTGTAGGATTTCTAGATCATTGTAATTCCTACAGGATCATCCTATAGAAAACACAGTCCATTTGTAAACTGAAGTAAATTAGTGGGAAAAATGACAGAAATGGTGGAGGAATGAATTGTAACAAGTGGTAAAATAAAAATGTGAGTGACAAGGGTATCTTTTTGATCCTTCTTCGCCCTTTGATTGTCCTTCTTACTAGCCTGCAAATGGAAAATTCATGAAAATGGAGAGGATGCTCCCTTTTTTGTTTTCAAGAATGAAATGGGATGGATGAATGATGAATAGATAGTGAATATGAAGTGGATGGAGGACTTGAAGTGTTGTGGTGACCTTGGCCTTTGCAAAAATTTCTTCTTTTAACTACTGCCCTCATTCCTTGAAATCATCACCCTTCATAATTTGACTTTTTAACATTGCATGAGTGAAAGAGTAAGTTGCAAATTAACTAGCTAAACCTGGGTAAGATAGCTAACCAATTCTTAGCTTATAAAAGCTCATCTCTCATACATTGACAACAAATTTCGAACTATAATATGCTCAAAAGAAGACGTCGAGAATATTGCATACATGCACCTACCAGATGATTGTTGGAGAGACATGAATGCTGCTACTGAGTTGATGATGATGTGCAGGTGTTGGATGGTAATGTTGATGATCCTAATGTTGCTGCCAAGCTTTGGAGGAGCTTCTTTGACCTCTGGATCTCCTTTAAAATTGCTCGCTGCCAATCCTATGGGTGTTGTTCTATATCCTGTAGGTTTACCGGACAACGACTTGTTTTGTCCATATATCACAAACGGTAGATTGGATTGAGATGAAACTTTTTGAGCATGTTTCCTTCATCATTATTCACCTCCCCATAGAAATATTTTGGTCAATGGATGCACGAATCTCAAGAAAAATGAAAAATGGTTGAAGATGATGGAGGCAAATTTCTTGGAAATCATGCACTGGGATTTCCTAAAATTGCTTGGGCACGTTACCATCATCCATATGCATCTCCCCATGAAACAACTTTTTAAATAGATGATTGGATATTGAGAAGATGCAAAATTGATGGAAAGTGATGGAGACCAATTTCTTGGAAATCATGCACTCGAATTTGCTGAAATTGCTTGAGCATGTTACCATCATCAATATGCATCTCCCCCTGAAACATCTTGGTAAATGGATGCATGGTTTTCAAGTTATGGCAAAAACAAATTTCTACTCTATGTATTTTTGTATCCTATAGTAAAACAGAGCATCCTGTAGATTTTTAGGATAGTAAGCAAATTGAATGGTAGAAGCTTTAGAATGATGGGTGGATGGTGAAAATAGATGAGGGTGATGGATTGACATGGCCTTGGCCTTGTTGGAGAATTTGAGCGAAGTAGTAGAAACTCAAAATTTGACTTCTTTTGACTAGGCTTGACCAATTTTACTTTTGGTACCAACTTGTTCTTGTTGCTTGTAGATGTTGAAGAGTACATGCATGGATGGAGCAAGGATTTTTTTTTTCTCTTTTTAATTTTTAGGCCTACTAGCTGCCTCAACGACGTTTTCAACTAGTAGGTCTGCCTAGGTGCCTCAAAGGAGGTTTTCACCTAGGATCTTCTTTTGTTTTCTCTATTTTCTTTTTCCTTTCTTTTTCAACCCATTGACTACCTCATGGAGGTTTTCAATCAATAAGCCAATATGAGGTGCCTCAAAGGAGTTTTTGACCTTAGATTTCTATTTTTTATCTTATTTTTCATTTTTCATTTTTTCTTTTGTTTTTTGTTTCATTTTTTTTTCTTATACCCTACCCTACTTGAAAAAGAAAATCACTTTCAAGTATAAGAATACTTCCAATGGAGCCATGTGCACATCAAGATGATAGAGAAAATGATGTGAAGGCTTCAAATATATGCTTTGACCTGTACCTGGATTTCAGAGACCAAATGATTTGACTTTGAAAGGATCAAGCATAGTTGAGGAAGAGAGTGATGTTGCAACTTAGTGACTATCTGGAACCATATTTCAATATAGTTGTGATGTCCTTGGTCCTTTTGCTGATCTGGATCATTCTTCATGTATTCTTCTACCACGACCTTCAAATCTTCCTCTTTTTGTTGATTGTTCTCTTGAATACATGGAGGATTTGATGGTAACCGTGACGGTGTTCTCTCGATCTCTGATTTTGATGTCTACTCTTCATCAATCATAGTCCATGGTTATGTGGTCTTCTTATTTGAATCTTCTTCTTCCGGATGTGGTCCTTCAATGATATCAAGATAATCTCTTTTTTGTAATACTCTTCCTGAGCTATGGTGAATACCATCGAGCTCAAGAGGTGATGTTTGGAAGTTTTGTACCTCAACATTGTAAGTGGACTGAGCTACTTCAATGTGTGGGTTTGGAAATGGTGGTACAGGTAATTGAATGAGAGTTTATATTTGAGATGGATGTGGATGGGATTGTGGTTGTGGTGGAGGTGAATGGTATGGATAACATGGAATTGGGTATGGAGGATATTGTGATTGGCTTCCATAAGTTCCTTGCCAACCTTGTTGCCAAGATTGGCTTTGGGGTTGAGATGGCCAATGTTGCGAAGGAAAGAGTGTGTTCCAATTACTTTGAGGTGGATGTGCATAAGCTTGAAATTGTGAAATAGGCTCTTGCATCATATCAGGCTGAATATGATGCCATGGTCCTCTTGGAGCTACATAACATAGCCACATTGCTAATTGACTTGCTCCATTTTCCTCTTGGTAAACTTCCTTCAACCTTGGTAATGATGGACAATGTTTAACATGTGATTCTACAACACAAATATCAACATTTTCTTTTTCTTCATCTTGCATTCTTAACATTTCTACTTGTTTTGTTAGATTGATAAGAATTTTTATTTTAAAATCATCAAACAACTTTCCAAGTTTATCTTGAATTACCGATCTTGATGCTGATTTACCTACTCTTGTTTTTCCTCTTGATATGTGTTTACCTGTTTCACAAATTTCCTCAAATGATAATTGATATACATCACCTCTACTCATGAGATTAAGGAGATCAATCTAATCATCCCTAATTGTTCTAAATAAGAGGTTTTTTAGTGTGTCAGATCCTAAATGATGTAGTTTCCCCCTCTTAACATTGTACATGAACCTCTCTATTAGATCCTCAAGGCTCTCATCTTCTCTTTGATTCATTCTAAACATTTATTCTTTAAGATCATGATCTTTATATTTGTCCAGAAATATATTTTGCATATCATTTCATGATCTTATTGAATTAGAACCTAAATTCATGAACCATCTAAGAGCTCTATCCTTCAATGTTGCTAGAAACAATCTCAGTTTTTGAGTTTTTAATAAGTAACCATAAGATCTACAAACAATCTCAAATTCAAAGAGAAAGGTTTTCGGATCCTCTAACCTTAGACCATGAAATTTTGGAAGAAATGAGGGAGGGATGTTCTTCATGTGCACACTACCAGCAATATCTTGAATGGAAAATCTGAGAGCATCTTCCTCATTATCATCATCTCCATCGATTTTATCTACATTCTTTGTCATATTATTTTTCTACCTGCAAAAGTGAAGGGTGATATGGCTCTTACTGCACCAT
Source organism: Pinus taeda (assembly GCA_000404065.3). Lineage (NCBI taxonomy): Eukaryota > Viridiplantae > Streptophyta > Pinopsida > Pinales > Pinaceae > Pinus > Pinus taeda. The sequence goes on along the minus strand of APFE031345547.1, from coordinate 192,855 downwards.
GTGATCAAATGGGGGGGTGGGTTCGAGAATTTTTTTTGTTTTCATTTTTATGATTGAATGAAAACTATAATGCAATGAAATTTTCTACTTTTGAAATGAAATATGCATAATGCAATTATTTTTTGTTTTTGCAAAAAGTAAAAAGAAATGAATCAACTAGGGAAGAAAAAAATGCATACTTTGACACCTCCCCCGTAACGGTTCCAAAAAGTGATGAGACTCGGTATTGCAACAAGAATTCCACAACTCCCAAGGTTACTGAATTTAATTATCAACTCGAGGTTCATAAAAACTTAAGAGGTGTCTGACCTATATGTGCGACGTACAATGTGTCCTTCCTTTCCCGTCATGATGTAATTGAATGCTTGTACTAAAGTTGAATCCTAAACTAATTGCAGAAAATGAAATGTTCAAAATGGAACCTTAACCTATTGCAAGAATGAAAGTATAAGGAAAGAGACAAAAATTCAATGCTAAATCACATTATTTCCTAATTAACTAAACTATGCTTGGAAATAATGTTAAATTATCATAAACCAAATGCTACTATCTAAGCACGGAAGTAAGAAGCATAAAACATCACTAATGTGCAATTAAATGGACTGAAATAAATCTGTTGTTGTCTTTTTGTCTCAATTCAGCCTCAGAACAGGCTATTTCAGGAAAACCTACAAGATGTACTAGAAACCTACAGGATGATCCTGTAGGAATTACAGTGAGCCTACATGATACAGCTGAGAGAAAAATGTAAGGCATTGGAGGTGATGGGAGGCCTAGGAAAGGTGTGTGATGGGTGGAATGGAGTGGGAAAATTCCCAGGATCAGTCAAAACTCAAAACCAAAGTCCGGAGATGGGTGGATTCGCTCGAAAAGCTTGGAGAAGTTTCCTTGTGAAATGATGAAATTGGCGAGGGTTTAATGACAAAGCAAATAAAATATGAATTGGATGGGACAAATTTTCCGATTAACTATGATGTCTTAGGTCGCTATTCCAAGTGGAATAACTCAAAAAGACCTATGTTAACCCATGCAAAAAAATAAAAAACATTACTAGTCGAAAATCTAGAAATTTGAGAACTAGTGAGCTAGTAAATCTAAGGAATGCTTAACCAAATCAAGTGCAAATGCAATGGGGTGATTTTTGTTATGAAATAAAATAAAAAATTGATCTAATGCAAGTGGAATCAATTTGATTGAAGCTCGTTAGGATGCTCTAAAAATATCAGAAATTTACTGTTCTTTGCTAAAAAGGAGGTCCAACAATCTAGATTTGGAAATAAGAAGATTAATCCAAGTAGCTCAATGATTACTATGAAATTCCAAAGCTTTTCCAAGGATGAAATAAGGCATGTTATCCTACAAAATAACTTTCATTAATCATTTAACTCAATCCTACAACAAGAAATCATTAATAGTAAATGAAAAAGTAGAAAGAAATGAAAACTAGAGATGCATGTGAATAAGAAATGAAAAGAAGGAAATAGAATGATACGAAAGGGCTCTGAGGCTCCTAGGATGGCCAAGCCCAAATAAACTTAGAGACATATGGAGGAGAAAAAGATTTAGAAGCTAAACATGACACCAATTTTCATTATTTTCATCAATAGAATTACATCCCTCCAAGAAAATATAATGGAGCTGCAAAAATACAAGCTCCCTTCTAGGGGTGATTTTAGGGGCGAATGTTCACCCTTTGGCGAAATTAAGGGGTTTTAAATTTTTAGTGGGCGAATATTTTGCATCATAGTAAATTTTTACAAATCACCTCAAATAGCCCACCTTATTTTAAGGGAGAGGGTAAAAAAGGTAAATTTAGCCCTTGAAATTAGGAGTTACAACCTTCCATTCGCCCATTTTCAAGAATAGGTTTTATTTAAGTGAATCCATTCGCCCATTTTCAAGAATAGGTTTTATTTAAGTGAATCCTATGGGCCAAATACCATATTTGTAAAAGAGGTATGGTAAATTAATAGAAATATAAATAAGCGAGAGCTATGGTAAACAAATAAAACATTTTTTATATTTACTTCATAAGTCACCTTGTATTTATGAATGGTATGGTAAATTAATAAAAATATAAATAAAAGAGAGGTATGGTAAACAAATAAAACATTTTTTTATTTTTTTATATTAATACCATGCAAAAAAACATTATTAACCCTAATATTAGTATTAATAAAAATAAAAATGGCACATGGTATTGACCCATGGTATTCACCAAAATGACACATGGTATTGACCCATGGTATTCACTTGGAATGTAGCCTATTTAAATCGGGGAATTAAACCAAAATAGATCCATCTTTCCTCTGGATCTACTAACCCCTGAGAGGTATCAAATATCGTGATATGCAAACTAGCATAGAGTGAAAAAATATTTGATCCGATCATCAAATATCGTGATATGCAAACTAGCATAGAGTGAAAAAATATTTGATCCGATCAAGAGTAAAAATGGAAGTTGTAATTTAATGTATG
>APFE031345547.1:160008-190086 GCA_000404065.3 Pinus taeda | reverse complement strand
AAATAAAAACCAATTATTAATTTGATTAATTTTTATAAATTACTAATAGTAATTTTTAAGCTCCAGGTTTATGATAACCCATGTTATTGACCCATGGTAATACCATGGTATTCATGTGAGCATAAATTATTTAAAGGGGAAATTCTATCATCTTAGATCCATCTTAATTCTACGTCTACCAAGTGCTCAAGGGATAAATAGATTTCATGCCCCTAAGAGTGGTAGATGTGGAATTAAGATGGATATAGGTTGGTTTTTATGATAATGAAGATATTAAATAGACTTAGGAAATTATATTGTAAAAACATCTTAAGGTGAATGGTTAAAGCATAGACATTGGACAAGTATATTTGTATACTTCTGTTTTAAACTGAAATAAATCCAGGGCTAAAAGGAATGGATTAATTGCACTAGTCATCCTTCTATAACTTTCCAATATATGCTCGAGTAAACAGATTGTAATTTGGGTAATTTTTCTTATTACAAACGGGAACATACTTGTGTATTGGCAGGGTGGTTATGAGGTCCCTAGAAATGATGAATTTGAATTTTTCTTGGTTTTATATATAGTATTAGGTTTTTTCTCATGCTTTCTGTGAATGGCACGGATGAATTTTATCTTACACCCACTAGATTATCGATATGTAATTTTGGTAATTTTGATTTCAAAAAATATTTTAAAGAAATGCAATGATTTCGTTTGTGTATTCAATAAACACAAGATTTTATAATTGAGTAGAATATTCGCCATGCGTGAGAGATTTGCCAAAAAATTATATATACATATCATATTATTGATAAAATCGCCTTCCATTTTTCCTATATACCATGGAGATTCGCCCATTTATTATACATGTAAATTTAGGGGCGGTTCTTTAAATTTTCCCTGCTCCCTTCACAATAACACTTATGAAAATATTCTTCCTAGAGGAAAATTTGACTTGGTACTTATACAAAATTATTAGGAATCATTCCCCATGAATGAAGGAAGCTCTCCCCACCAAAATCCCTTGATTAGTGGATCTAGTTCGCAATACTAGGAATTTGCATTAAATGGCAGGGAACACATTCCTAGATTTTCTCAATCATTCCCTAGAGGAAGATTCGACTTGGTACTTCTACAAAATGATTAAGAATAATTCCTCATGGATAGAGGAAGCTTTCTCCACCGAAATTCCTTGATTAGTGGATCTGCTCCCTTCATTGGTGGATCTACTCCCTTGATTAGTGGAATACATTCCTAGATTTTCTCAATCATTGGAGTTCCACAATTTGTGCCATAATTCTGTAATATCTTGTTGACTTATTATTTATAATTGATCCTCGAGTAGTAAGGAAAAAGTCCCTGAATTATCTTCTCCTCCAAATCTTCATAATCTGCCCAATATTCTCATAATATTCCACAAAAAATAAATAATATTAGGCACAAATATTCAATTATTCATAAACCTTTCTAATAAATATATTAAAGTTGAAAATAAATTATCTAATGCAAAAAGAGAGTTTTAATGTGCTGAAGCATGGTCATAGGCCTTAATTTATGTTTTAAATTAGAGGCCTGGGCCTTCATTTATGTCTAATTTAAAGGCCCATTTACCAATACCTTAGATTAACCCTTCGAAATTTTGTTAGTATTCTTTGATAGGATCAAATAATCATTCTCGCTCCAATTACTATGGGCCAATACCATGGTAAAGACCCTCGGTATCCATATTACCATGGTTCATATTATGTACGTAAGTTTCACTTACAAGACCTGCATATGTACGTGACCCTTATTCATAGGATATAATTATACTTCCTCAAACTTCACTAATATCTTTCATCCACCACAGAACTGCCATTTCTCAGTCCATATCATCTGCAACATTTGTACCAATCTGAATGAGTTCCATAATCATCATGTTATCACAATGTTGACATCTTTATCATGTAGGTTTCCATAAAGGACAACACATTAGCCATAATACCAACAATCTACCCCTTTGGACTTGATGGCAACCACTTTGGTGTTTGGAAACAACCTGCAAACACATGTAACACATCTGCAAACACCAAACACTTCTCACCAAATACCAAGCTTCTCTTCTCCTTTGACATCAAGGGAAAAGAGTTGAACTAGGCTGAATGAAGAAATTCCCTTGTAGTGTTGATTATTGTAGGACTGATCTGCTAAATCTGAATCAAATCAGCATATTGGCCATGCTCCCCCTGAGCATATGTTAAACCTATTGAACATATTCAAAAGAATACAAGACATTATGACTCAACCAAATATGACCTAGTCACTCATGATTACATCAATCACCTAACATATTAGGTTTACATATATAACATGACTTGATCCCAATAGCACATACATGATTGAAGATTACAATGATTTACAACATGGTTCTTTTCATGTCCTTTAAATCAAGAGACATATATGATACTTATAACTAGGAATGGGTATCTCAAAAATTAAGCAACAACTTAATTATAAGCATTAAGAAATAACACACACCATATAGAAATTTGCAACATAATCATCTAATAGCAGCAACATAGAAAACAACAACTTAATCATAAGCATCAACAACTACCATACACCATATAGGAATTTGCAACATAATCTTCTAATAGCAACAACATAGACAATAACATGAACATCCTCGTCAACATCTAGACATCAATATCTCCAATATCATCAACATGTGACTATATGTGTAGTACTTCAAAGCATCACCAATCAAATCTAGCATCACAAGTTATTAAGTGAATTAGAATTGACCGACAACATCATTAATCAACATCTTTAGTGACCATAGTACACATAAATTCAAGCTTTAACAATAGTAAGAATAAGACAACATGCAACTCAAGAAAAATATAGGCATCATCCATAACTTCAACATATGGAATCCATGCATCATTGATAACTAATGATAGAATGACAATAGCATATGTATCTTGAGCAGTGGTAGTAGTGACAACCATACATCAACAATGATATGTACTCATCATAAACCAGCTTGCAACAAGAAATGAACAAGAAACCATAATGCCAATAATGAACTATTAGAATCATATTAGATGCTCCCCCAGAACCTGAGCCAATTTTTCACCATCATCTCTGATCACATCCATTACATCAAATAACAAGTACATCAAAGAACCATTTTAGTAAAAACAAAATAAGATCATCTCATACCCTTATCATGAGTTAATTATCATTTAAGCATCATAAGAGCATCACAATCAGACCACAACAAACCAATTTTAAATGCCATAACTCGATAACAATAATGAAATGATGAAAGAATATAGGAAGCTCCCCCTGAATCTATGTCACACCTTTTCCATTAATAATAGGTATATGCGACTGTGTAGCTCGAAAACTATGAATATATGTTATTTTCTTCCATCTCATTCGTGTACAGAAAGTAAGCTATAGGAGTTTATAGCCACAACTCCACTTGAGCATGACATGCATGTTAGAGTAATTATTAGAGTGAAGTGGAAGGAATCATTCATAATTTTTTCTTGAGATATTCAAAGGAATCACGTGGAAGTGGATTTTTAAATAAGTGTGAAACTTGTTTCTTTGAAGAAACACATTCCATCTTGATCTTTTGTTCAAGCACCTGCTCTCTTAGAAAATGGTATTTAATTGGAATATTCTTGGTTTTTGAGTGCATGAAATGATTTTTGGAGATAATTATTGCAATAGTGTTGTCATAGAGAATAGGTAGAGGTTGAGGACAAGTGAGTTGAATATCTTGCAATGTTTGGATCATCCATAGAGGTTGAGTACAACAAGATGCAGCAACAACATATTCTTCCTCAATAGTAGATAAACTGATAGAACTTTGTTTCTTACTGAACTATGAAACTAAGTCAGGTCCCGAATAGAATGCTCCTCCACTAGTACTTTTGCGATCATCAAAATTACCTACCTAGTCTATATCTATGTAAGCATGAAGTACAAATTCTGCATTTTTTGGATACCATAGACCAAAATTTTGAGTGCCTTGTAGATACTAGAATAACCTCTTCACTTCCTGGATATGAGTTTCCTTAGGATTTGATTGAAATCATCCAAATATGCCAACTACATGCATAATGTTTGATCATGTACCTATAAGAGAGAGCAAGTTGCCAATCATAGATGTGTATTCTGGTTGATTAACTAAAGGAGAATCATAATTTTGACTAACATTACACCGTACTACCATTGGTGTGCATATAGGCTTGTAATCTTCCATTCCATATTTCTTCATAATCTATTTGAGATACTTGGTTTGAGAAAGAAAGATACCATATTTAGTTTGTTGAACTTGAATACCAAGAAAGTATGTTAGTTCACCGAGTAGAGACATTTAAAATACTTGTTGCATAATTGAAGCAAATACTTGACTCATAGATTCAAAATTGCTCCAAAATATGATGTCACATACATAGACTACTACTATCAAAAGTTTGACTTTATCAAATGTGATATATAAATTCATATATGTAGATATCTTTTTGAATCCTTGTTATTGAAGATACCTATAAATATGATAGTACCATGCATGAGGAGCTTCTTTTAACCCATACAATGCCTTCTTAAGTTTGAAAACAATATTTTTAATATTTCCAAGAATGAATCCTTCAAGTTTTTCAATATAAACTTCTTCTTCTAGACCTCCATTTAAAAATGCAGATTTAACATCCATTTGATATACCTTAAAGTTATGAAAGCTCGAAAATGCAAGAAACATTCCTATGGATTCAATTCTACCTACATCTGCAAATATTTCTTCGAGAACTATCCCTTCCTATTGAGTATAGCCTTTGCATACAAGTCTTGCTTTATTTTGAATTACTTCTCCATTTTCATTTAGTTTGTTCTTGAAAACCCACATTGTCTTGATTACATTTTTATCAAGAGGCCTTGGTACTAGTTCCCATGTATGGTTATTTTCTAATTGATCAAGTTCTTCATGCATTGCCTTAACCCAACATTCATATTTTCTTGCTTTATTTACATTTTGAGGTTCAATTGTGGATAGTAAGGCTATCTGACTAGAAGTCCCGACAAAAGTTATTCTAGATTGTTTTCTTACTTCCTTTTCATCTAGAATTTGAGATTCATGATGATTTTTCTGAACATGCCTTGATGGTATCTTTTTTGATATATTTTTATTATTATTTCCTTCTTCTGATTCTTCTATTTCTTCTTCTCCTACAATTTTTTGGATTGAAGTAGGGAGAGGCTCGTCATCTGCTTGTGCTTGCCTTTTTGTACATGTTGATGCTTCGTCAATCACAACATTTATGCATTCAACAATATTTTGAAGTATTTTATTGTAACATTTGTATCCTTTGTTTGTAGAAGAGTATCCAAGGACGATCCCTTCATCAGCTCTAGATTCAAATTTTTCAAGGTTACCATCATTTTTCTTTTTGAAACATTTTCTTCCAAAAATTCTAAAGTGTTTGACAGTTGCAAGCTGACCAAACCAAAGTCCATGTGGAGTTTTATCACTATTTATTCGAACATGAACTTTGTTAAGTATATCCAAGTTTGCATGTACTTCTTCTCCCTAGAAGGTGTGAGGTGTTCTTGACTCATCAAGGATGATACATGCTGTTTGTTGAACTATCCTATTCATTATTTCTACCACTCCATTTTGTTGAGGAGTTTTAGCTATGGAAAATTGTCTTTTGATGCCATTTTGTTCACAAAACTTGAAAAACTCATCTAATATAAACTTTCCTCCTCTATCATATCTAAGACATTTTATTTTTAGATCTAATTCATTTTCTACCAAAGATTTGAATACTTTAAACTTATCAAATGCCTCATCTTTAGACTTTAGTAAACCAATCGAGCACATCCTTGTAAAGTCATCAATGAATAATATGAAGTATTGTTCACCATGAGGAGGCTCCTTTCTCATAATACCACATAAATCAATGTGAACAATTTCAAGGGGTTTACTTGAAGTACCTTATTTAGCTTTAAACTAAACCCTAGATTTCTTACCAAATTGACATGATTTGAAAATGTTTTTTTCAAGTGGAGAAATGTTGGACAAGTCATGAACTACTCCCATCCTACTTGATTTGTATAATTGAGAAAACATTAGGTGCCCCAACCTTTTGTGGCAAAGCCAACTTTCTTCATATTTTCTCAAAAATAGTGCTCTTTTCCGTCCTCTAAGACATAGACATTACCTATATTTCTCGTTCCCTTGATTATGATCTTACCTGCATCTACGTTTCTTACCATGAAATTCTTTGATATGAAAATAAATTCATGCCCTTGATTGCACATTTGGCTAACACTTAACAAGTTATTTCCTAACCCACCATAAAATAATACATTCCCACCATTGAATGGTTTCTTTAAAATCACAGATCCTTTCCCTTTGATAGTAGAAAGTGAGTTATTATCAAAATCTATATTCTTTTCTTTCTTAATTTCATTAAAAGAAATAAACTTATCTTTGTGACCTTTCATATTCTTTTAACATCCACTGTCAATGTACCATAGATTCTCTTGATCTCCTACATATAGTGCTAGACCACAATTTTCAAAAGCAGTGGTTCTCATTTTCCATACCTTGGTTGGTGTTGTCTTCGGTTCATGTTGATCAGATGACTTCATCCTACTTCTGCATTCAGTTTCTTCATGACCAAAACTATTTCAAATAGACCATTCAATTTCATTCATAAGAGGTGAGAAAACATTATAAGAAGATTTCTTTGTCCCGGATGCATTTTGTTGTTTTCTTTCTTCTCTAGTCATAATTATTTTATAAGCAACACAATGAACTACTTTATGACCAAAATTATGAAAAGTGAAGCATTGAAGATTGAAGTAAGAATACCTAGAAGTATAATACCTTATTGAGTAGCTTTCTAGTTGTTCATGGTTAAGTTTCTTTTTATGATAAAGATTTCATCCTTCATTCCTTTTTGTGTTTTATAATTTTGATGATTGCTTCCTTTACCGCATTGATGTAGCTTCCTATGCTTGTTTCAAAAGATTTCACAGGTTTTTATGTTTCACCATTTGTGTTGTATCCAAGCCCTGTCTTGATTAGGGGAGATCATTGGACTTTAATGATTTCTTCTAAAGTCTCATCTCCTTTAGAAAATCTAAGATTTAGAGCCTTCATTTTCTCAAGTTCCTCTCTTAGACCCACAATTTCAAGTTCTCATTTTTCACAGTGCCTTTCTTTTTCTAGAATTTGTTTCTTCAAAGCTTCTTCGGCTAATTTAACTTCTTCTAGACAAATTTTTAGCTGATTTATTTATTCAACAAGAGTGTTTTCCTTATACATAATGATTTTCTTTTCTTGCTTCTTGTTTATAACACTGAATCTATTAATTTATTCTATATCTTCCATAAATATATCATCAAATTCATCTACATATTTTTCTTCAAATGCCATAGGTAACAAATAATCTTGAGATGATTCAACATTCTCATTATTGGAAGAATATTCACTATCTTCATGAGTATAAAAACTTTCGTTGCTAACAAAATTTATTTTAACATTCCTCTTTAGAACATTCTTCCCTTTCTCATGATTTTCTTTATAAGTGTAGGTTTTAACCCCACATATAAACTTGCACACGAATTCTACAAACATAAAATAAGCAATGGCGAGAGCATAAAACATAAAATAGATATACATAGAGATTTGCCCCCTCAATCCCAAAACTGGGACTACCAGATTGATTTTTCATTATATTCCTTTCAATGTTAGAATACATATATATACATGGCGAAGAATCCATAAAAACCAATCCATTAACCATAGATTATAACATAATTGTAGTTCCCTTGACCGCATCTACAAAATACCACCGGTACAAAATGGCTAATTAGTTACTAAAACAATGACTACAATTTGCATATAAATGACTGTTTTTCAATCGGTGACCATTAGTAACTAATTTACAGTATCTTATAATCATAATTGATTGTCTCAATTTTATCATCTAGCAGTATATTTAGTCATAAATTTGATCATTAATTTAGTTATTGATTTAGTCATTAATTGCCACATTAATGACCAAATATACAACTAAATATATTACAATATGATCGCCTGAGAAAACCAATTAATGACCAAAGAAATATGACCAAAATGGTTGTTGTGTTATAAGATACTGTAAATTAGCTATTAATAGTCATATATATGTAAATTTTAGCCATCGTTTGAAACCAATTAATGACCAAAGAAATATGACTAAATTTTTGTTGTGTTATAAGATACTCTAGATTAGCTACTAATAGTCATATATATGCAAAATTTAGTTGTCATTTATAATGAAAAATTAATCATTTGCATTAGTAATTTATATTTTTTTGGTTGTTTCATATTCATTATATAAATGACTAATTTAGTAGTTTATATTCATTTCATTTATTTTCATTAATAATCATTATAAACAACTAATCTAGTCATATATTCATTTTATTTGTGTTCATCATTAATCAATATAAACTACTAATTTAGTAGTTTTAGATTGTTTTTATGTGTTCATTATTAATCAACATATATTAATTGGTATGATTTTTCAACTAAATTAAAAAAAAATCATACAATGTGAATTGGTTCATCTAATATGAAAATTCAAAATTACATATGTTAGTTAAAATATTAAACACTATCAAGTGAAACTATAAATAATTTCAACCACAAAAATTATATTATATAAAATGTCGAGTATTACAATATGAGTTTCCAACTTAACATTGGTTGGACTACAATTTACACATGAAATGTTGTTTCCTCACTATAAAACACTATCATTGTGTTGTCAAGTCATTGCAGGTGAATTCACCAACTATGAGGACTTGAGCATCAGTCTCTATGTGTGTGTCTTATGTGGGATATTGGCTTTAAGGGTACCACTAGACCGGTTCTCTTCTCTCTCTTTTTTTGTTTGTCGCTCCAATGTTAGTGTTCTCTTTCGTCAAATCTTACTACTTACCATCAATACTGAGTTCCTTTTCTGAAAACAAAAGAACCTAGAATGTAGAGTGTAAGACATGAAAGACGATGACCAATATAATATAAATTAAAGTAGACTATAAAGGATTTATATTACTTATACCTCAACATCAACAATGTTAAAGCCATTCTTCCCCATAAGAGCAAGAAACTCGAACAAGTTTTCTTCAGTTGAGCGATAGTGGCCACTATGTGGCCAGATGACCTGTATAAAGAAATGAAAGTCACTATAGAAAAGAACACCTTACTAACTTAGTTTTCAACCTTTAGGGAAAGCTTAGGCACAATCATGCCAACTAAGTTACATGCTAAAAATATCAATATGTAAATAACTTGTTAAAACAAATAATTTGAGGTGTGATCTCTAATCCTTTTCATTCTATTCGCAACAACAATTTGTTGTCTAATGCATGAAATTGGTCAAGTGTATAAACAACATGTTCTCAAATAAAAACATAAAAGAAAAATTTTCTAATAATCATGAAAATCTTTCAATACGAAACAGTTACAAGGATTTCAATCAATATCGTGTAATATTAATTTCATCTTCAAGCTTTGGTTGTTGTTTAAACAGATATAATACCAAGTACTTTCAATTTCATAGTTAAAATACAAAGAAAAATCGAAATAAACATTCAAAATACAATCAAACACTAAAGAAAGAATATCATGGAATGGACATTGCAATTATAAAAAATTGCTTACCTGTCAATCAATATCTTATCATGCATTCCTAAAAACATTTCTTGCCCAAAATAACCACGAGGTGAAAGAATCACAACATTAAAAACCATAGGAATACTTACTAGAAACATTTCCAAAGTCGATTGCTAAAGTGCCTAAAGGATCTTCAACAACAAATGAATCATATCGAAGATATGATGTTTATATTGTCTCCCATCCTTTTTCCAATGACATTTCATGTAACCTGCCCACACCAGAGTCAAGTAACAATAAAATGAAGGAATTGACATTTTTTTTTATCATTTATATGTATAAAATTTGAATATAATTTGTTTTGGTAATGTATTAATTCGTATTTAAAGCCTTCTTGTCATGAGAATGTATCAATCAAGTAGAACATCAGAAAAATTGACCTCAATGAGGTCCTCTAACAATTTCTACAATATCAATATTTTTCTTGCTATGATATCTTGGATAGAAAAAAGAACATATCTGCAAACGAAAAAGCCATATCTTACTTATGTTCAAATTATGTATATGGTGTATTCTTAGGTAACATTTTAAGATGTCCCTCAACCTTTACCAAAGAGGATTGTAGCATGGTTAAACTTTTTATCCTTTCATTCAACATCAATTTCTGCAAGATACATGCAAGGAAAATTTTAGGGGCTAATATTCACCCATGGGCTAATTTTCTATACTTTTTCCAAAAAAAAGATTCGCTAATTCCTTTTTTTAAAAAATGATTCGCCTAAATTTTATACAATGAAATTATTTTACCCTAAAAATTGCCAAAAAATTCTATATAGACTATTTAAAATATTGTAAATTTGAATATTTTTACAAAAAATATCTCCAAACATTTTATAGATTTCATATTATGGACTAGAGGGATTCACCAAGGTTTCTAAACTTTAAGATAAATTTCCATCCTTAAAAGTTTTATTGCATACCTGTCACAAATTATTCTTTCTCATTTCTCAACATGCTAGATATGATCAATTAAAAGTCACATAAAAGAAAGGGAAAACCATTTTCTAACCAAAACATATCAACAAACAATGCCTCCAATAAAACTTCACACCTCAGAAATTACTCTGCCATGTGCTTAGACTAAAGATGTTATTCTTTGAATCATCTTTAGGTCATATTTAATGAGATATTTGTATTTTTACCATGATTTCAATTTGATGCTAAAAGAAATATATAAATCCAGGTTATTATCAGCAAACTTCAAGTATAATTAAAAAAAAATAATGTCATTATGAGGTATGGAGAGAGAAACATCTTCATAACTAGGATTCTCTATTTTAGTTTGGTTTAATTTGACTTGGTATATGAATATATAGCTTTCTCTAAGGAAGTGGAATAGAAAGATGAGAATCGAAATAACCCTATGAATTTTTAATTAATTCATATTATATATCTCTAAAACAACTAGGTCATCCTTCTTTGCTATTTGATATAGATTTATTGGCATAGAATAATAATGAATTAACTATAAAACACAATGATGCAATGTATTAACCAAGGAAATAAAAATGGCATGGCTTTGGTATTTGTGTGCTCGAAGGAAATCCAACAATGGTTGTGTTATTTCTTTATCATGAAATAGTATTGAAGACAAATGTTGGTTCAGAAATTGAACTCCGTTACCAATAGGATATGGTCATGTTGGGTAAGGAATAGATGAATTGAAGGGCTTAAGATCTATCTCCAATACATAGTTATCCTTGTCACTACAAAATACAAAGTTGTCATCATTTGCATATCCATGTAAAAAGAAAAGTGAGTTTGTATTTGTGCACTTGTGATAGTATATGAAAAAGAGAGCACTAGTGGAAATCAAAGTGTGTTGTCCCATCATTCAACCTAAAAGAGAACTTATGTATTTAGTTGTTGACTACAATGGAAATCGAATGTAAAACACACTCAACTTGATCTTCACATGACATAGTCGTATTGAACTAGTACAATAGAAGCATGATAACTCATAAACAAGAGATGATAAAAAATAATAATGGAACATTATTTCTGCCACATAAATGGCATGAATAAAATTTGTATAGAATTCATCCAAAAAATGAGAACTTATGGCAAAAGAACATATCATTAGTGTTTTGTAACCTCTTTAACACACGTAGCCTAGGGAAGTAGAGGTGGCCAAATGTAGCAGGATTCCAATTGTGTGGGATATAAAAACAGAAATGTGGAAAAACACGCCTGCCAATTCATGTAATATCACTCTAAATAATAGAACATGTTCAAGATAGTAGTGATGAAAATACATCATGTATCAAGATCAAGCCCCTTATTGGTCATGAATTAGTAAGGCGACTGGTAATTTTTACTGGTAAAAAAAAATATCATAATTAGTGTAGTGACTGTGTGGATCTTTTTATGATTTTCTTTTCCATTTATATTATGGCGTCCTTGCAAGAGAGAGTGATGAAATTTCTCCAGGTTTGGTCAGACTAGTTTCTCCTTTCATATGTTTATGTGAATGGACAGAGAGCTACCTTTCTTTACTTTGGAAATTCAAGTGTCCCTCCCTTTCATTCAATATGTGGAGATGCCCCACCATTGAAGGACCTTGATAGTTTTTAATCCAATCTTACAGAAATAAAAGATGGATTTGCTCCAAATCAAGATCTTCCTATGGTGATTAGAGAGGGAGGAACTGCTCAAGAATTGTTTATTATTCCTCTTGTGGAGCTTAAAAGATAATGTAGGAAAGATGATTTATCTATTTGTGGTGGTAGGGAGGTAATGTTTTTCTGATTGCTTAGCTTAGAAGAAGAAGAGACGCATAAGAACCAGGATCAAGACAAGGATTTCAGGTATGGGTATAACTTTGCAATCGAAGGGAAGCATGCAAGAGAAACTAATAATAATATACAACTGGGAGGGGGAAGGTGGAGCATGGGAGAAGAAAGAAAATCCATACTTTATGATGATAAGGACTATATATCATGATCATTATCTAGGAAAAATGTTTAGGAAGAATCATCTTTATAGTCACAGGTTGTGGAACGTGAATCAGTGAATGCCTCTTGCAGTGGAACTTTACCAAAAAATGTTGGTGTCATGATGGTAGTGTCACGTGATGTGCCCCCAAAAGTTCAAAATATTCTAGGAAATGTCAAGGAAAATTTCTTTCTCTACTCCTTAACTCATATTTCGTCCCATCCACGTTTTGATAGACCAATTATCAAGATCATAAAATGATATTTTCTTGAATGACAAATTTTAAGGGCTAATAATTTAAGGATATGATCATTTTTTTTTAAATGGATAGTCTTGTCTAACTTGCAAGGACATTGGTGTCAAACTTACTGCCGAGCCAATGTTCTTCACATGTCAAAATTTTGAGTATGACTTGGGGTTGAGTTCGAATGAGAGGATTTTTCTTAATACAATTTCATCAAGGAAAATAACCAAATTCATAGTCCATTTGAACTATGATTCATGAAGCATAGTAACAGAGTTGGTGAGCTTAATAGGGCGCATCCTTGTCGTAATGTGTTACATTCGAATGGCATGAATGCATGAATTTAAAAAGGCTGAGCTATGATATAAATTTTGGGGAATTTTGACCAAATAAATAACCCAAACCTGACACTTGAAATATGATATAAATCTTGCGAAATTTTAACCAAATTCATAACCCAAAGCTTAAACCTAGTAGTGTGAAATCCATTGTTTGAACTATGGCGACTGAAGAAAAATTTCTGTCATGCGGAATGAGTCGATCTTACGGATTAGATAGACCTTCCTAGAATCTAAAAAAGACCTAATGACAAGAAAACCAACCAGAAACTATCTTTCTCTAAATATGTTTTTATAAATAATGGCAAACAAGTGTGTTTAAGGCCTACCTTATGTCCAATGCAAGTTTGGGGATGCCCTCACTTCTTTGATCCAAATGAGTTCCTTTGTCGCGAACCTGCAAACACAAACAAGGTAAACGATTAAATAGCACCTGAAAAACCAATATTATAAAACATATTTAACATGAAAGTCAAGGAGTCGATGAAACAAATAACATGAGATACTTGTTGAGAAAAATGAGTCTGATTGTATTAATTCAAAAGAAGAAGAACTTTACAACCTTTGCCTTAACACTGTACAAGCTCCTCCCAGGGTCCAACAAGAAGTCTCCTCTACTTTGAAAAGCTTCAGTCACTCCCCAATGAAGCCAAAAAGGTATGTGATCTCTCCTCTTAAGCTCAACTAGGAAGTCTTGATCTCACCAGCATTTACCCTAAAAAATGTTCAGCTTCTAACTTCCCTAGCTACTAACCCAATGCCTCAATTTATAGTGCAATGGAGGGAAGTTACTAGATCCTCCTTCAAAGGGATAGAATCCTCCTTCAAAGGGATAGCTCCTCCTAACAAGGGATTAGCTCCTCCTCTTTTGGGATGCATGAACCTCTTTGGAGCGAACAATCCATGTCAAAATTCCTTCTAGAATCATCTAGAATTAACCCAAAGTGAGTTTTTTAAGATAAAAATTGTGCCTTTTGACTTTCACAGGGGTACACAAACTCCCCTTTACATACAGAGCATATAAGTATGCAGGTACTCTGAATAAAGGGTGCGGGCCCACAGGCAAAAGTAAGAGAAAGTGCGAAACCAGAGTTACATTGCTTTTTGATGTCTTTCTCTCATTTCCAAAGCTTGTTTTGAAGAGCTGAGGTCTGAGACTTGCTTAGGAGGCTGGTATAGGTGGTGATAGACCCATACTAACTGCAAATAATCAAGGTGATGATATTTTTGTGTAACAGGGTTGTAATCCTCTCTTCTATTTCTACTATCGATAAAGTTCTTTGAGTTTTCCTCCATATAATTGGGTATTTGTGAATATTGTTATTTGTAGATGCAATTGTATGGTTAATGTATTTTTGATTCTGCATTGGTTATGATATCATAGATTGAGATGCTTTGATGGTGTTTTGTTGCTTTGGCTCTACATGTACTCTCTAAAGCGGGACAAGTAGGAGAAGAGTGGTGAGCTCTATCAAGGGAGAGAGGAAACAAGCAAGGAGCCAAGCGGAAGATACAGGTTGGTCCTCTTTGCTTCTCGTTTATCTATCATACATAAAGGAAATCTTGAAGTGCTTTGAATTTTTTGTTTCTAAGATAGCTACCCGTCTTAGTGGGACTAACAGATCGAAAAGACACTAGTTTTCCCGGAAGCAAAATGGCAATTCCGCTGGGGAGCGAATAGTTTATTTGTTTGTTACTATTTCTTTCTTTATAAACTATAGACAGAGCTTGAAGTTAAGCCAGCTAGCCTTCGAACTGACCTTGCTATGCAAGTGCAAAGTAGACCAACGGTGCTTCAGTCAATCTTCGGGTTGGTTATAAACTATACATCTGACTTGCAAACATCCTAAGTGTCCTTGTGGTAGCTCAATAACCTCATAAGATCCTACCCTTGTACTTTGTTTTTACTGTCTATCATAGCTCAGGCTAAATCACTGAACTTAGCTACAAATTTTAAGTGAAAACCAAACTCAGTTTCGTTCCTTGGTCCATCGCACTATCTGTAACTGGCAGCGTGGATGCATCACACTTCCCATGTGTTGCAGGTGAGATGCATCCCTGTTTCCCTTAAGGATAGGTGCAATGACTGAATGATACTATTTCTCTCTCTAGAATTTGGTTTTTCCCTCCTTGTTTTCAGCTCTATTCAGTAGTTTTGCTACTTATGATCATTATATCATTGTCGTAGCCTTCTTCCTTTACATTATTCAACTTCCATCGATCAGGATTTGGGAATGTTTTTTTATGTATTTTTCATCATTTACAGTCCTCCTTTGTCGAGATTAGCTTAATCAAACTATCATTTTTTGATGCAAATAAGTGTCGTAACTGTCATTTTGAGTCAAAAGAAGAGTGTCTTAAAGTCTTCCTCTTCAAGATAGTCGATTATAATTTTGCCATTGTATTTGATTTGAATTGTCAATATTTTAAGTGTCAAAAGTAGTTTTCCATTCGAAATTGAAAGTGTCGTCTGAGTCTTCCTTTCGTTTTGAAAAGAAATTCTTGAAGTGTTGCTTTGAAGAAAATAGTTCAGATCGATACTTAGTTTTCCTTTTTGGCATTCTCACATTAAGGAAATGGAAAAAAAAAATACATGCATGTGCATTTAGACTGCATGCAGAAAACGATTTAGGAAAAGTGCATTTAGTGTGTGCCCTCTGCTCTCTGTTGAAACAATCATACTCTTCTTTCCTTAGTAGCTAGGATTTTCATTTCTAAAAGAAAAGAAACGATTGTTTATCATTTTATATTGCATATTTAGGAATTTTACATCTACATCACGCGGTGAACCTTGAAAGGCAAACTTCTTAAAAATATCAACTCTAAAATAAACCTCAATGAACATAAAAATGCTTTGGAACCTAGCCCAACACATCTAGAGGTCTAGGCTAGAGATGTATTCCGATGTCGTGAAACCTTGTAACTATTGTTTTCATCCAAGGTTAGGTGTTTCCTCCTCTTTGATACGACAAGTTCCAGTACGGACTTGTGCTCCCCGTACCATCGAGTATATATTGGGAGACCACAATAGGTTGATATCCTTTATCTTTAGGAAGCCGTGTCTACTGTCCTATCGATCGCAATGCACTGAACACAACATTCAAGAAGATTGACTTTGTACATAAAATCCTTGGTAATTTCTCTTTAATTTACCACCAAGGTGTATATTGTAGTTTTGCAATTGGTTTGGTAATCCCTTTTTCTAGATTTCCAGAGTAGTCACTTTCATTCCTTTTCGACTCCTTAAAAGAAAGGGTCCATCTGAGCACTTGTCACTTCAGGCTCATTAAAAATCGAAGGCGACTAGAGTCATCTTTAGTTTTTTCTCGATACTTAAAAATTAAAAAAGCAAAGTTGTGTCAAAGCATCATAAAATTTATTTAATTTAGAATAACATCCATGTTCCTTCATTGATCTTAGGTCGAGGTAATGGAATCCACCAATCAAGGATTTCCCCTTGGGGGGAATCCTAGTCCTTTCTCTTCTTGGGGAGATATTGGTGCTCCATATATGGCTACATTGTCCCTTCTAGGAATCACAATTGGCCTACTGGTATGGTTTTTCTCAACCTCTGTCGTTCAAAACACCGTGGTTCCTCAGCAATCAAATCAACAACCAAATGATACTGGAGTTGTCCCTTCACCTTCTACTTTGTTTGTTTCTCCCTCTCCTTCTTCCTCTTCACTTGGTAAAACTAGTGATACTAAAAACCAAGTAACAGAGAAGAAGAAGAAAGGGAAGGAGAAGAAGAAGAAGAAGAAGTCAGTCAAGTAAGGGGGAAACCATGCATCATTTAGTGAAAATTTGCACATCGAACCTTCCAAACCCATGCATAATTTTCAAAGGAAACCGCTTTCATCGAGATTGTCCTTGCATTCCATGGATCTTGAGAGACTGGTCTCCTCATTTGCACCATCCGGTGTCATTAACCTCTGTCGATCATGTTGAGAGCACACCATTGACTAGTGAAAATGAAGTTAATGGACAAAAAGGAAAGTGCAGATTTCCTTGTAGGTTGTGTGAAGGCAATCAGGCCCTTGACCATTGTCCTTTTCTGGACGAAGCTAAGAGCGACTTGGATCACCGTCCTGCTTCACTGTAGCAACTTCTGCCTAGATACAAGACTCTCTTGCCAAGTCCATCGGTAGTTGAAAATCCAACTGACATAACTCAGTTGTCGGTCGAAATGCCTATCATTGAAAGTAAACCTTCTGAGTCCATACTAGACCAAAATCAACAAGTTGAGATGGCAGTCGACCTAGTCTTGCCTTCAGAAGATCCACCTTCAGATGATATAATTTACAAAGAGAATGAGAACGAAACCATTCAAATTATTTTTGTTAATAAAGATTCTGATAACATGGGGGCAATCTACTCGTTCCTTTACAACAGGAGGAAATTTTCCCATTTCGAGAGATTCATCTAACTGTTTATTTGATCCCCCTCCAAACAATCTAGTCATTTCCTTCGATTGGAATCAATTAGCGGGACCCCTCCTTCCATCTAATATACCATTCCGAATCATAGTACAAGTTTAAAATATGATGGTTTCTGGCACTATCATAGATGAAGGGGCTTCCGTGAGTATTCTTTCCTCAACTTCTTGGAAAGCGCTTGGTTTGGCATCACTTTTGATGAGAATCAAGATTTGTGAGGCTTCAACAAAGGAACTAGTCGACTGTTAGGGATCCTTCCGAAATTTCCTATAACTTTGAGAAGAAAAACCGTTCACTTGAACGTGATTGTAGTCCAAGGGCCACTAGATTACAATCTACTCCTTGGGCGTGACTACATTTATAATATGGGAGCTATTTTTTCCACACTTTTTCGAGTGATGTGTTTCTCGTATGAAGGTAGAATGGTGCAAATTATCGACCAGCTTTCATTTCTCGATTCAAACACAACTACGATTCAAACATCATCCCTAAATGGTCTCTTTACATCAAGAATGTTTGTTCAACCTCCATTTCATCCACCTAATTACTGCGAGTAGTCCGGTGAATGTAACGAAGCCTGGGGGCATGCACCCTAGTCTGCTTCGACAGGGGAACCCAACTAAAAAAATAGATTTCCTTGTAGGTTATATAACTGGTTTGAAACACCATTTCCGTGTAGGATATGGGATCAGTCTAAAACATTTATCTCCTCGCACGTTATGTGATTGGAAGCTCACACCATTCACCTTTGTCTATTTTGATGGACAGGCCAAGGAAGTGTCTTGTCTGCTCTACAGACGAAACAATGATGCTTAAATGTAGGGACTTCCATAAGGTTAGGTGATTGGTGTGATCCACCTTTCACCTTTGTTGGTGGCATGCAAGGAAAGAAAAGTAAATGTTTTATCTAGGCGAAAGACAAAACTATCCTACCTAACCTTAGTAGTTCATTAGCTCTCAATGTAGTTAGCTCTGTAGTTTGGTCATTTCCAGCCTGCATAAAAAAGGGAAATGAGCAAAGTTTCGCATAGGGAAAGCTCACTAAAAAATGAACCTACTAATGAGAGACATCTTTAAAATGACTAGCATGAGCAATGTTTTTGCAAGGTTCAACCTTGTTAAAAAATAAACCCGCCACTGAGCATAGTTTCTTCCGATTCAAGCTCATTAAAAAATGAATCCACCCTCGGTGAATAACCTTTGAGATTGCCTTGCTATCAGCTTTTTGAGCGTTGGTTGTGTTCTTACCATCACCTCCATTCTTTTGACCGATCATACGCTTCCACTTGATTGTTTGCCCTTTTGAGGAATAACTGCGATGAGTGATTCTATTAGCCACCCTCTTTACACTACCGTGTTTGAGAAGTTCCAAACTTACCTGGAACCAGTTGCTACCCGAAAACATCACTCGTTCTTAAAAAACGAGTCTCTTTTAAGCTCTTTTTAGACTCGTAAAATATGAAAAGATTGCCGAGCTACTGGCCTTTCCAGCATGTTAAAATAAGGGGAAGTTCCATCCATCCTCTACATTTTAATCTTTTTGGACCTGAGGGATCACTCTACAAAAAGATCAAGCACTTGTCTCTTTCGGCTCACTAAAGCGATCGAAAAGTCATCCTTTTCATATTATTTTGTACTTTTTCGGACTTAAAGGATTATGCCACGAAAAAGGACTGCTGGAGTTTCCTTTTCATCCCTTTTTCAAACTCTCTAAACATGAAAAGGACCAAGTTATCCTTGTTGTTAAACTCGTTAAAACAATAGCGACAAACTTGTCCATCTGGACAAGAGCGAGTTTCACTGTCGCTAGGTTCACTAAAAGATAGCGACAGGTTTGCCCGAAGTGAAAATTATAGAACAAGCATATGTTATCCTCCTCAAGCTTGATAAAAATAAAGAGGTACTGGTTAGCAATGACTGGGGAAAAATGGAAGAAAAGTTGAAGAACTTCATTGGTAGCAAGTCACTTTTGAACATGACACTTTCACTCCATCACCATGATTGAGTCAGGTTGGGTTATTCCGTTCATCGGCCACATCATCATTGGTCCTCCATACCATCCATTTTTGGGGTTAACACTACCAATCCATCTTAGTGTCACCGATATGTTCAAGAGAAGTCATTCAGAGAATTCACCACTCAGGTAACACCTCATACACTACAATAACTTCACCCTCCATTTTTCATGACCACCATTCCTGAACCTTGTATCATCAGATCGTTTTCACCTCCAGAAAAATCATTTGCTTTGTTTCGTGTTGTAGATGTGGGATTCATTAAGGCCCTCCTATGTCAGGTCACTTCTTGTCAACATCAGGTCATTATCCAAGAAGTTGACTTAGGAACAACCCTTTCAGTACGTTGAAACTTGCATGCCTCAATCGCAAGTTTCTCACTTCCGGCAATCGATTTACATCAATGGCCTTCGACCGAAAGATTTTGCATGGTGTTTGACATCATATCCTATATTCACACCATGTGAATTGTACTGCAGTACCTTGAGGGTCATTATCATTATCGGTGATTCCTCTCACGCCTGTTAACACCTTACATCATTGGTTGGTAATCAAGCGATGTATTTCCACGTTTGACTTGAAAACATCTTTTCACATGGATCAACTTGTATGTCGAGCGAAGATTGAATGCGTTTTGAAGACCCTAGTTCTAGTTTCATCCATCTGGGCTGTGATATATTCAGGAAGATAAAGACATCAAATGTACACAGTAGCTGCATAGATGATCATCCAAGCTAAGAGAGGATGGCTCTACAAGAATCACTAATCTGCAACAACGGACGATTATCTGTCCTATGTACATGAAAATGAATTTATAAAGCTAAGCATGGGAATGCCCGCCTCAACTAGATCATGAAAATATCATGAAGATAATGTATTGTATTGTATTTTATACAGGTCACCTTCCAGTTCGAATACCACGTATCCTCATGATAAAGCATTTCACCCGACATTAGAAGATTTATGATCTCATGCTTTAGGGGGCACTTGTTATAGACATATTTTGGCATTGCAACACCAATCGCATATGTCAATAAACCAAGGGCTCTTAAACCGATAAAAGTGTTGTTTCACATCCTAAAGATTCATGGTCAACTGATTACATCATTTCCTAGAAGTTCCACATGAAAAACCACTAAGAACTGGCCAAAACTGGCCCATATAGACTACTCCATGCTTAGTGTGTGGTGCATACTGGCTACTACACTGGCTAGGTGTGATGCATACTGAAAGAGCCTTCTGTGGGGTGCGATGGGTGAGAGTAAACAAATGGCAGAGGCAGTTTGCTAAGTGGAAACCCAAAGAATCTTCTAGAAACTGCTCATATGACACTTGCCTCTCTGAATTCGCCTAGGGATGAGTAAGAGATCAAAGAAGTCTCCAAGTGGAACCAAGAACTATCAGTGAAATGACACTAATCAAGAACCCGGAAGCTGACTCAACCCTCTGCAAATATCTATAAATGGATCCCTCATCTGAGAGATCTGGGGGCTGGAATTTTGTAATCTGTAAGGAAGTGCTGTTGGTTTCTCTTTGAGAAGAAACATTGTATTGTTGGGTGATCTTGCTTTTCATGAGGTGAAGAGGGCTTTCATGCTAGGAAGATGATGCTGGATCAGACAACTGGGTTGTAATCCTCTCTTCTATTTCTATTATCAATAAAGTTCTTTGTGTTTTCCTCCATATAATTGTGTATTTGTGAATCTTGTTATTTGTAGATGCAATTGTATGGTTAATGTATTTCTGATTCTGCATTGGTTATTATATCATAGATCGAGATGCTTTGATGGTGTTTTGTTGCTTTGTATCTACAGGTATTCTCTAAAGCGGGGACAAGTAGGAGAAGAGTGGCAAGCTCTATCAAGGGAGAGAGGAAGCAAGCAAGGAGCCAAGCATAAGATACAAGTTGGTCCTCTTTGCTTCTCTCTTATCTATCATACATAAAGGAAATCTTGAAGTGCTTTGAATTGTTTGTTTCTAAGATAACTACCCATATTAGTATGACTATCAGATCGAAAAGACACTAGTTTTCTCAGAAACACTAAGGATTTTATCATGAGACAGAAAATTTGATAAGTATGATTGCAGGCAAAGGCAGTTTTTGAGATAATCAACTTCATAATTCCATGATTTCATGAGGGATGAATATTCCCATGCTGAGTTTGATGCAAGAGATGTGCATGAAGATGAATGCACTGTGACAAATTTGTGAATCCAGTCAGAAGTGAAAATTTGAAAATTTGAGAGATCACATCTGGAATACCAAACATTTTTTACACGTGAGCTCGCATCGAGTGCAACCATGTAGATAGATGGATTGTACATGAGAAACTAAATCTGATTGAGTTCTGGGGGCTTACCAGAGTCGCGAGGTCCTAACATAACCATCAAAGGACATTGAAGTACCTAGACTCCCTGGCACATCCCAGAACTTTCCAGAATTTCATAATCATATTTTGAAGCTTAAACAAGATCATACATGACTTGAGGGTGGATGTTGTTGATGGTTTTAGAATTTCTCTCATGAGGGTATCCATCTCTGTCATAGATTGCACTAGATTTTTCAGTATCAACAAGATTACTTGAAGAGTTGTCTTCATCCAAGAGAAGAGATGACATGGAATGGGAAGTACACTCTATGATTAAATTGTTTTCAAATTCATCATGGACAACCTCCTTGCCTTGTGTCAATTGAGGAGATAACTCATTGGATGAGGAAGTGAGAGAACATGGAGTATCTCTGACACATGTGGATGTGTTGTGAATGGTAGGATGCATGGGAAAGTGAGGAGAAGGAGAATTTTCGATGTGAACATATTCTTTCACTGGAGGAAATTGTGCTTCCTCCCATAGTATATGATTCACCGACAACATACAATTTTTATTGGTCTTTACGAGCTCCACTTTTGATGGATGGGTTACAGCAGGAAGTTTTTTATGTGTAAAGAAAGAGAAGGAAGCCTCCTTACTTGTGGATAAAAAGAGGTCCAAGGAAGGAAAAACCCAATACCACATGGGCATCAAGCTACCTAACCCATATTAGGCAAGGAGGAACTATAACCCACAAAAAGAATATATACAAGGTCTGCTTGCACACCTAGAATATTCACAATAGGAGCAAGGAGCTTGTTGACATGTGAAAATTCACCTAATCAAGCTTAGTGAGAAGAATAACAAGCCTGAATTGAACTACAAAATGTATACCACAGGATTTATCATGATGTTTTCCAAGAGAGGAACTTTTGGGTTAAATTCACTCCGAGTCGGATTCTAAAATAAAAGTATGATAGAGAATTTGAACAAAATTTAAATAGTAAAATAAGTACCCAATAATGAAAAACTATAAGAAAATCTGGAAAAAAAGTCATAAATACCCGAAGATGAAAACTTGATGAAAGACATATCTTCTAGACATTCAGGGGTTGAATCTAAGAGAGGGTAAATTTCGCAAAAATCCCTTGAATTAAAAATCCCTGAGCTCGTTATTGTCTCCATCGAGTTGGCTATTGTCTCCATGGGTTATCTGAATAAAAGGCATCTAATAACACTAGTAGAAAGAAGAAAAAAGTTTCAAAGGGTTGCTCACTGCGAGACTAAAGGAACACTGGAAACACCTTGGGTTATCACTTGGAACAAAAACCTGAGAAAGCCTTAAGTAAAAAATGTAATAAAACCATGAAAAGGATGTTGGAAAATAATGATAATACTGAGAGGGGGGTCAATCAGTATTAAGTCTAATTTTTACTTCTTTATGCCAGTTTACTTTTATTATTTAAACTTGGCATCGAACCATACTCACTGCGAGACTAAAGGAACACTGGAAACACCTTGGGTTATCACTTGGAACAAAAACCTGAGAAAGCCTTAAGTAAAAAATGTAATAAAACCATGAAAAGGATGTTGGAAAATAATGATAATACTGAGAGGGGGGTCAATCAGTATTAAGTCTAATTTTTACTTCTTTATGCCAGTTTACTTTTATTATTTAAACTTGGCATCCAACCATATAACCAACATAAAATCAACACACAAGTAAACAAACCATAATCATCATGCACATAGACACAAGGTTTTTCACATGGAAACCCTTTTGGAAAAAAATCCGTAAAGCTTGTTTTTGTTATCGATGTAAATAGAAGCACCCACTCTATTATATCAATCTGTTTGTGAACACCCACTCACAGGAAGCACCAACTCCCTTTGATTTGTTTACTAGCACCAACTAGCAGGAAGCACAAAATCCCTCTTATTATAGACACTTGTCCAACTTACCAGAAGCCCCTTGTGAGGCACAAACCTCGTGGAATTGTTGCAAGCAATGATTTGTAGCTCCTTGGATTTTTGCAAGCACAAAGTTGCAAGAGGCACCAACCCCCAAGCCCTCCCAAGCTCCACTAGAGATGGAAGCACCAACTTCTTGTATGTAGACACCAACCCACATTCAAATAGGAACTGAATGTCCTTTGTGATTTTGCACCAACTTTGCTTGATAAAAACTTTGATCTGTTGTTCACTCTGATCCACTTTGCAGCAATATTTAATAGCCCACTAATCTGCTCAACAACAATATACTTTCAACAGTTGGACTCTTCATCTCCATAACACAGGCTCAACTCTTGGCCTTGCTCACAACAACTCATACGCACCTTCAGCCTTCCACACAGTGTACATACACTTCAACCTTGACTCACAAATCATGGAAACTCTGAGCCTAATGCACACATCACATGCAATTATAGGCCTATACACACAGAATAGCTCTTACACAACCTCTCATAGTAGTGCACTTACTTAGAGCTCTTTCCTCTTGGCTCTATGGCAACAATATTTCATTCCCCCTTCATTTCTCATCAAATCTCGAGGGATTTTTTCCTCTATTTACTCCTCGATCAATCTTATCACACTATTTTCATTCAACATTGTGCGTTATACCTCGGCATGGCCCTTCTCTCCATTGTCTGCATCAGTCTTGGTCTCTTTCATTATATGTATTGAGAATGGGCACTTGACTAAAAATTTCCTCCATATTGAGAATTAATTCTCAGTCCTCTTCATACTTAAACCAAGCACAATCCTCTATGTCTACCACTCTTACATCACTGAGGCTCTCCATGTTGAGAATTTAATCTTAGTCGACCTGCACACTCCATTAAGACATTCCATGCCTCTTCATGGTTTATAGTACTTTGACATGGATTTTCTATTTTTCATTTATTTACAATGCATGCATGGGAGGTCTTCAACCAATCAACCTTACAGTTCTGCATTCAAAATCACAACTGCCAATTAATACATATCAATGGAACCTTGTACCATCACATCAAAGCTTCTCATCAAAGTGTCGTGTAGTGGTGTAACACTATGAAATAGCTGATTTCAACCTCCGATCAAGTCTAGCCCCTTTTGAATTAGACCCTTGATATATCTCCACCATAGGACCTGATTTGATGACCAAGTGCCAACCATATCGAAGTCCCCTATATCGACGTTTTTCATTTTTTTCCAATGTGCTAGCAACCACAAACATGTGATCATCGATCTCTGATTGTTATGCTCCTTCCACTTAGCCCTTACTGCACCCTTCTCACCATAGGAACAAGGGTGATGATCGCGGGCTTAGCCTTAAGGCGCTAAGTATTTCAGTTCTATTCGGGGGCATTTTTATTTTGTTAAAGCTCTAAGCCCTTGGTTTCTTGTGTGTTCCATAACCAAGTGCTAACACCATCAGAGCCCCCTTATCATCGTTTCTCACTTGTTACCAATATGCGAACAACCCCAAATTGCTGATTGTAAATTGCCGATAGGCCCCTCTATTCATTTTTAGCCTTCGGTTCCTTAAGGCTTCATGGCCACATGCTAGCTCTCATATCGGAGCCCTTTAATTGATGATTTCCAAATGTCACCAATGTGCCAACTATTGCAAACCTCCGATCGTCGATGTGACATCATTTCCTACCACGTGGCGTATTATGACTAGTGACATTTGTCATTCAAATATGGTCCATTAGGTCATCCGTAAACACTGAAATAGCCTGCCACATGTCCCTTCATACTATAATGTCATGTTGACATAAGTAGCCACATGTCCCTTATCAGAACCAATCAGATCTTGCCACTTGTCCTCATCGGAGCTCCAGACACTACCATGTGTCCTTATTGGAGCCTACTCGACGCTTCCATCTATACCTATTGGAGCCTACTCGATGCTGCCATCTATCATTATTGGAGCCTACCACCAGCTGCCATGTGTCCTCATCGGAGCTTATTGCCAGCTTCCATGTTTCCTTCTTAGAGGAGAGAGAAAGAGCTTCATCTACTCTTAGCGATGAATTCCTTTGTTGTTTCTTTTTTCGCATTCTTAACAGTTTCAATCAATTAGCATTCACAGATTGCAATGTCCCAATTCTTGTTGATCCTTTGATATGAAATCGTCGATATCACTGGGACTTCCAATATGCAGGATCGTTAATCACTAATCAACAAATTGATTCTATTGTATGTTGTACCTTGGAATCTCCGAACGCCGATATGCGATATGCTGAGACCTCTGATATTGTGATCACTGCTATCCTGGAGAATCTGATCTCCGATTTTCGATCTCGCTGCACCTCCGATTTGCGGAAATTTCGATATGCGGGATTCTTCCCTACTTAAGTCTTTAACACCTTGAACTTCAACAGGTCAAAACTTTTGACCCACAAATCCATTTCTAGACTTCCGCATATCATTGGAAATCTCTTCTAGAGCACTTTTCAATGGAAGGGCTCTAATTAGCCATTGAGCCCATATGATACCTTAAAATATAGCTCCAAACTCACTATCATACTTTCTGCTCGACCTTTCGGACATTAGAAATCACACCCACAATGTGCTCTTAGCCTGAGGCCTGTAGCTCCCATGGACTTCCATCTTGGGCCATCACTATTAATATTTGTTGCAACAAGCAACCAATCTTGTCTGGTTGACATCAATGCCAACACTCCTATCAGTTGTTAGGAAAGCCAACTACTCAACACAACTCTTGAACACAACTGTTGACATCAATGCCAACATAGTTATAGATGCCTTCTCAAGGCCACCAGACATGCACATAATGCCAATTTTCCAAAAAATGCTTACCATTGATACTCATTCTGAACTATTAGAGGTATCTCTTGTAGGAGGGGACAAAGTCTGCAAGAAAAACCCTAAAATAAAAACCCAAAAAAAAACATTGTATAATATTTTTTTAAAACCCTATATATTTAATAATTGTGAGCTCTGGTAAAAATATGGAAGGAATTAATGGTTTACAGCCTGATAAGAGCCATCTGTGTCCATGACTAGCCTTCAGGCTAAGCTTGTAGAGAATTTTTTTATTATCATAAATTCCTCCAAAACCTTCGATCAAATTTCCAATAGAGAACCATACAATGGAACCTGAGAATGGGAAACCAAAAAACCCTATGTTAAAAACAAAAACAAAATTGAACACATGGTAAAGGAAGCAGAAATCCTAGTTTGTGAGGAATTTGGTAAGTGTACCTTCTGAATGGGGATGAAATCAAACCTCAGCACAAATCATTAAATTATCTTATCCGTGTAGAGAGCCAAAAAACATATTTGATAATGGAGGTGCCAAGGAGAAGTCTAAGGACCTAAATACCCAATAACACAATACAAAATTAACAATAAGGAAAAATGGTTTTCACTCCTTCTACATCACTAAGGAAACTATTGCACCATGTGGTTGGGAACAATGGTAAAGAACTATAAAAGCGAGAAAAATATTGCATGTGGTGATTGTGAACGATGGTAAATAATTGCTAAAGGAAGTCTAGTGGGAATGATAGTAAACAACCTCAAAAGGAAATCAACAACTTTAAAAAGGGCTTCCACAATATTAATTTAAAACAATTGAAAATATTAGAATTATAATTTAATATAAAATAAATATTTGAGATGAAAGTTTGAGACAAATTGATAATTTAAGATGAAATTATAAATTCATCTTGTCTTAAAACTCCCTTTGTACTAGTGGTACTACAAGTATAAAAATAGTACTAGCACAAACACATTAATAAAAGTGGTTGATATACGTTGATCGGCATATATGAATTAGATGCACAACCACACTAGTAAATTTGGTTGAAAAATGCCAATAGGCATTAATCATATAGATCTAATATTAATCATAGTATGAATATTCATATTGATAAATATATAATAATAAAAATAATAACAATATTACAAAATTAACTATTATAATAAAATATTATTATTATAATCAATAAAATAATTAATTTATGTTAAAAATGTTAATTATTATTGTAATCATTTTACAATAATTATTGTTACTACTAATTAATTATTTATATTATGATTATTATTATTATTAACCAGCGTAGATCCATCTTAACACTGGATCTATCAAGTGCCGAGAGGGATCAAATCTCTTGAGGTGCAAACCTATTTTTTGAGTCCAAAACTTGAGGAAAGGTTTGCACCTCAAGAGATTTGATCCCTCTCGGTGCTTGATAGATCTGGTATTAAGATGGATCTGGGCTAGTTTCAGTCATGTGCGGTAATACAAAATTTGTTGAACATCTAATTATTTTGATAACTTTAAATATGCTAAATATGTCTAAGGTTAATTTGTTCAATTTAATTTAAAATTTTCTTAGTTACCTCAGTTTGCTGAGATGAGAGAGATTGTTAGTAACTTGAATGATGAAAAATTATGAAATATAAATTTTGAGTGCAAAGTGTCAATGTAAAAATTTTGATAGATAAAAAGTGTGAATACTAAGAATATAGTCAATTACAAGCAATCTTCATTGCAATCAATCTAAAACTATTTTTTTCCATTTTCTCATATTGACCATATGAAAAGAGTAGCTAGAATCATAGACCATTCAAATATTTAACTCAAGCTACTATAGTAGATAACATACCTTGTCTATGTTGCTCTATAATATTAATAGTAGTTTTCTCCAAAGTCAATCCTTGTAACTTATGGAGTGTTAAACCCAAAATAATTTTTAATGGTACTTATTTTCTATTACCCCATTTGAATGCAAAGTAATTAAGAATGTTGAATGATGGAAAATGGGAATAATAAGAATGTACACAATTATAAATTCAAGTAAGCAAACATTTTTTTTTAGGATGAAAATTCAAGTAGTGTATTTATGGTTGAGTAATTTGTATGTTCTTATGCTGAGAGAGAATGTGTATTTTTTTTGAGGGTGAGAAGGAGAGACAAGGGGAGATAGAGATATAAATTGGGGGAGAGGTAAGAAGAGAGAGGCAAAGACAAGGAGGGGGGAAGAGATATGGAGAGAGAAATGTTAGAGAGAGAGAGAAGGGGAAGAAAGAGAGGGAGAGGGGAAAGGGAGGGAGGGAGGGAGAGAGAGATAGATATGTAGAGAGAGTGTGTATGTTTAGGGGCTGAGATAGAGAGATAGAGAAGGAGAGATAATGTGAGATAGAGATATAGATGGAGGAGATAGAGATGTGCTTACACTGAAATCAATGAACAATATTAATCTAATTACTTTGAAATTAATGTACATCATACATTTTGTTGCATCAAATTAGAAATAAACATCTACACTAAAATTAACACATCTAGTGTAAGGTATTAAATATGATTAGAAATTGACATCTACACTGAAATCAATGCATCTAGTGCAAGCAATCAAATAGGGCTATAAATCAATATCTACACTAAAACCAATGCATCTAATGCAAGCAATCAAATATGAATAGAAATCAACATCTACGCTGAAATCAATGAATCTAGTGTAATGTATTAAATATGATTAGAAATCAACATCTACACTGAAATCAATGCATCTAGTGCAAGCAATCAAATAGGAGTAGAAATCAACATTGACACTACAATCAATGCATCTAGTGTTAAGGTATTAAAAAGAATTATAAATCAACATCTACACTGAAATCAATTCATATAGTGCAATTGATCAAATAGGATAAGAAATCAACAACTACATTGAAATCAATACATCTATTTTAGTGAAAATCTAAAATATTCATGACTTTCTAGATCTAACTTCTACGTCTGTATTTGTCTCTGTGAGATTCTTTCTTCTTCCCTCCCTCTCCACCTTCCATTCTGTGTCTATCTCCCTCCTTCTCTCCTTCTCTCTCTTCCCCTCCCTCTCTCCCCTGTCTCACTCTATTTGCCTCTCCCTAACTTTCTCTATCTTCTCCTCTTTCCTCTCTCGCCCTGCCATCTATATTTATACCTCCCCCAATCTCTCCTTATTTGTCTCTCTATCTCAACCCCCTAAACATATTCCATGCTCTCTCTCTCTCCATAACTATGTATATATCTATCTATCTCTCCCTCTTCCTTTCCCTCTCTATCTCTTTCCCTTCTCTCTCTCTCTCTCT
>APFE031345547.1:101390-117195 GCA_000404065.3 Pinus taeda | reverse complement strand
TTTATATATATACACATGGAAAAGTTAATCTTTACAATTACTTTGATTTAAATTTTCAATCCTAAATTATTTATAATTATCATTTAAAGACACTTTTTAGCACTAAACTTTGAAATTATATAATATAGTAGACATTATTGCAAATTCTTTCTTGTTATTTACCACGAGTGTGTGAGATTTTTTAGGAAGCTTAAATCGTAACCAGGGAATATATGCTTTCATGTATGAGAATAAAACTAAATGTTACTACAAAATATATCATTTTATTCGAGGCAAGTTTTGTGATGATGACAAACTATATTGGTTATGTTAGTGTCTAAATCTACCTCAAGTTGAGAAAGGTAGGATCCAGAGCCAACATCAAACCACACTTAACCTGGTAGCTAGCCCTACTAGGTCGGGATAGGGCTCTCTCCTAGTCAATCTCAACAATATATGATCGATGAGGGCTTGAGATGACTAGTATGCTAACTCATTTTAGGCTAGATATGTGTGCAAAGAGTTTGATTGAGTAAAATGATGTTTTTGTTGGCTCTAATGGAAAGGTAGATCTTGGGTGCAGGGAATGAGGCTCAGTCTTTGCAGAGATCTCAATAGGGCAAGGTAGGAAACTGATTTTGGCACTTCAAATCGAATGAGA
Source organism: Pinus taeda (assembly GCA_000404065.3). Lineage (NCBI taxonomy): Eukaryota > Viridiplantae > Streptophyta > Pinopsida > Pinales > Pinaceae > Pinus > Pinus taeda. The sequence goes on along the minus strand of APFE031345547.1, from coordinate 116,555 downwards.
TGGAGGGATTGGACAAGTGAGGAGCTGAAGAGGGCATGAAAAGCCACGGATACTCTTCAAACAGCTGAAAACATAAAAAACTAAAGCAAACCCTAGGTAGAGCACTGCAATTTCAATGGATTCTACCTTCACTCTTGTTAGATTTAGTTAAGAAGAAACAAGACAGATAATGTCATACATAACACATAAGTAAATTCACAATTATTAAAGAAATCATTGTACCAAAACAAAATGCCACATGAATCTGAAAGAGTGCTACAAACCTTGGTCTCAATTCCTTAGCCAAAATGCTAATATGAGTGTACAATGAAGCTCCTTGCTTTCTCAAAAGTCCAACCTATGCCAAATTCCAACCCCTACACTATGAAATTCATAAAATATATACATTTTCTCATCCTATTCTAAGGGATTGAGCTCAACCATTTTCTTCAAAATAGAATCAGTTACATTAAACTTCGGTCGAATTTCTGAAAATAGGTGTTGAAGATAAACTCGTATTCCTAAACCAGAGCACCTGTTATGAAATTCAAAGGGGTTTTTGTAGATAAGGTCATTTTTGAGAAAAACCTCTCTCAAATTTGGGAAATTCGTTTCCCGTTGTTCGCAATATATTCCACAAAATCATCTCTAAAATAGAAAATCGTTAAAAATTTAAATTTGTGAAAAGGAGCTGTAAAGATCTAGTCACATATCCCAATTCGTGACACCTGTGAATAAACTGAAAGAGGTTTTTTTTGTATGACTCGTGGTTAACAAAAAACTCCTTGGGTTTTGCAAAATTACTTTCCATCTATTCTAAAATGGCCCCGCACTAGAATGACTAAAACAGTAAAAAATATGAAAATTTTGCTTTGCTTTAATGTAAGCTCCAAATATCACTATATATCTTCCACATAGTAGCACTTGTGCATAAACTGAAGGATTTTTTTGTAATTTGGTATGTGATGAACAAAAACCTCTTTCACTTTTGAAAAATTCCTTACCATTCTTTCAGAAACTGATTTTGTACTAAACTTGTCATTGTGTGCAGCAATTGGCCTCAAAACATGCATAACCAAGAATCACTCATTCATTTCGATCATATCTTCTAATCTAGAAATTGGTTGTGGGAGTGTGATATACCGTTGGAAAGATTTTTCTGAACTTCTTCTGATGGACACACTTGTGACATGTTTTGTGTTGAAAATCATGTGCAAAACATCTAACAAAACCAAAAATAGTAAGAGCTCATGTTGATCCCTGGTGATAGGCTGCGAAGACTGGAACTAACAGGCTAGATATTGTGCTGGTTTATTATAATTATTTCAAACCATATCATTAAAATCAATTTAATGGTTAAAATAAAACTAAATAACTAAAATTTTAGCTTATTATCTTAAATCCTAAAATGGTCATATAAATTAAATAGCTAGTAAATATTAATAGGAATCAAAGTAATTTCCTCATCTTCAATTGTTAAGATTTAAAAAAAATCATTAAAAAAAATTCTAACTTTTTTTTAAAATATTATTGTTTCTATTTTATTATTACTAAAAAAAGAATATGCAAGTTCAAGTTTCAATAACGCATCATTGATACATAGATTAATTCCATGATGAAAAGTGTATGTAAAGTGAATATATAAGCATTTTGACTCTTTTCAAATTTGTACCATATTGTTTCATTATGTAGTGCGTCATACGAGAAACATTGTCATTGTCTTCATGTGCTTGCACCTAGTACATGTCATGTGTCAAAATCAAACATTATAAGAACTTTCCTTATGGAGTATTTGGTTGCATGAAGTTTTATTAATTTTGCAAATAGGTTTATTTCAATTTTTAAATATATTTACATACTTTTGCTCTATGAATAAAATGTATTATTTAAAAATGAGAAAAAGTGGAAGCTAGATTTGATTGCACTTTTTGATTTTGTTTACATGCAACTCAATACTTTGGTTAATAATTTATCATAAAAGACACTCTATTTAGTTTAGAAATTTAGCTTAAATTCTTCTACTTGAGTTTATAAATGGTTTTCTTGCCAATATTCTTTCTATATCAACATCTTTTTCTTGGATTAGTTTATATGTATTATATGTAATTTGTAGAGCCATCCCCCATACAGCCCCCAACTGTAACCCGTCAAAGTGTTGGGGGATCTGTTATACATGGTCGAGCTACATTATGTAGCCATACTAGAGTGTTTATTCCACTCATAGAATCTCCCTCTGAGACCAATCAGAGTGTCATAGGGAGTGTTTACGTCTCTATTGATGATATTTTTACGGATAGTGGACCTTCTTCACTTGCTGCAGGTATACATCTTGCATTTTAAAGCCTCTTTAAACTTTATGTGTTTATGTCTTAAATTTGTCTTTAATTTTTAAATCGTCTTCAATTGATGTGTTTGAATTTAATGTATATGTCACTATGCTTCTACTTTGTTATATATATTCAGTTATGTTTATGATTTGTAGACCTTCAGTAAGGTGAAGACATGTATCAAAGCGCAGTGTCGATCCCTTCATGGAATGACAATATACCCAATATCACAGTTGAGGATGTTAGGGCCCAACAAACATGGATAACACGAGAGTTGGATAAAATCTTTGCTGGTTTGCATACTAGGCATAGTTTGTCTCTAATGTTAGATAAAATCAACAGGTTGATCGAGACATACTAGAGGTCAGATCCACAAAGGCACCTCCTATATTCCATACATAGGATTAGGAGGCTAGAGATTATAGGCCCACATACTTGGAAGGGGATGAAAGATGCCACTAAGAACATTTATATTCGTGGGGAGTTGTTTGACATCCAATTGGACTGTCGTGCTAGACATGATGATCTAATTTTGCTAAAATCTTTTAAGAATGTTGGTGCAAACCCTTTTGTTTATGATCAATTCATTGTAGCTTGGGGCCAGTTCCCCCACCATGACCACGTCCCATTTACTTTGCAAAGCATACATATGCAGAGTTTACACTACATATGAGGGTGAATTACACCAACACCGAATATAAGTTGTATGGACTCGACTTGGTGTAACAACACTCCATTACCCAAACCATGAGAAATATGGAGGTCACTCTAGATAACCAACCTTGAAAGTACTACTATAGAAATTGGGTATAATTTTTTTTACTTTTACAAAACTCCTCTAAATTCAAAATGACCATGACCATCACGTTCATCTTATTGAAACGAATTTAGGATTATAACCTCTCAATGATAGGATTATCTCACCCCTGCCACATTAGTATGATGCCATGTGGCAGTCTACAATTAGCCACCATGGTTGGTAGGTCCATAGGAAGGGCGAGTTGGTCTTCACGTGAATCAAAGGACTTTTGAATTCTACCAAGGCCCAACCCCATAACCATGACATGGTCAAAGTTGGCTCAAACACCTGGCACACATAAATCTTTCCTTCCACCGAACCTCAAACTCCAACAACTGATCCAATTGGGGTTGGCTCTTCTCAACGACTTAATGCTTTTTACAACAACTCAATCCTCAACTCTTGACCTAGTCAGAGTTGGCTTTTCTCCTTTGATCTGATCTACCTGCACCTTGCCACACCCCTTACCTCTGACTTAGGTCAGGGTCCCCGACCTATGGGTTAAAATTAGGAATTTTACACTATTTTTTCTAGTTTATTTGAGGATTCCATAGGTTGGTACCTGCAAGGTTTTCAAGGTGTTTTAAGGTATTCCAAGGACCAGTAGCTGCACCTCCTATCCTTCAAAATTAGGGTAATTAATTAGAAAAAAAGAAGCGCACAAAATCATCAGGAATGTCAAACACCTAAATCTTTCTTTCATTAAATTTCTAAAAGTCATCATTAACTCTTGATATAGCCCATTGAATCTAAGTGTTCAACCATGATCTGATACCACCTATAACAACACTCCATTACCAAAACCATGAGTAGGAGGGAGGTCACTCTGGATATTTGACCTTCAAATTACTGTTATGGAAACGGGTTATAAAAATTTCAACTTTTACAGAAATCCTCTAGACCCAAAAATGACCATCACTATCGCGTTCGTCTCATTGAAAAAAATTCAGTGATATATAATCTTACCTAAATTCGATCCCCGAACTGAAGGTTATTTCCTTTCAAATATATGCCCCTCTCACCCTTGCCACATCGATAGGTTTCCATGTGGAAATTTTCCATTGGCCACCATGAATAGAATGTCCATAAGCACGTTAAGTCGGCCTTTGCGCACAACAAAAGACTTCTGAATTCTACCCTGGCTCGACCCTTGAACCCTAACCTGGTTGGTGTCAGCCCAAACACCTGGCACACATAACTCTTTCCTTCCACTAACCCTTTACCTCTCACCACTGACCCAATCGAGGTCATCTCCTCTCGAGAACTTAACACTTTTCACAGTAGCCCAACCCCCAACTCACAACCTAGTCAGAGTCGTATCTACTCCTTCGTTCCCATCAACATGCACCCTTCCGCAGCCCCAACATCTGACCTCAGATTTTGGTCGGGTTCCCTGACCTATGGGTCAAAATTAAGAATTTGTATTGTGTTTTCCAGTTTCTTTGATCCATAGGTCAGTTCTTGGAAGGTCTTCAAGGGCTTTTGAGAGCTTCCAAGGGCTCGCATATGCACCTCTTCTCCTTCAAACTAAGGGTAATTCATCAAACCAAAAGAGGCACACAAAATCATCAAGGAAGGTCAAACACCTAAGCCTTTATTTCATTAAATTTTTAAAAGTTATCATTGTTATACAAGATTTACAATTGCGGACAAAATTATCTCCCTTAATTTTGGTAGCTAACCTAGAACAGCATGGAGACAAGGAATACAATTCTTTTCTTAAATTAAATAGATGATGGTATGAATACTACCTAGAATCTATCAAGGGCTTTGCTCCTTCTTTAGATTGAATGCTCCAATTCCAACTCCAATCGCCAAAATTAGAACCTTCATAGTTAGATGACACAAGAAAAAGAAACTACGAGATTTATGTAGTATGATATATATACTCTATTCAATAGATCAACATGGTATTGAAATATATTAAATAACAACATCACATATAGGAAAACATATAATTCTTTGCATTAATATAGATGGAAGGAGTTTACAACCAAAAATAGGTGTTGATCTTGTAGAAGACCTCCACCAAGGTCGACTTCTCTTTTCTTTGTCACAATGTGCACCTCCAATCACCCTAAATGCATGAAATGAAACCTCATCCAACCCCTTGCATATGGAAGGTTGTAAATATATAGAGGAGTGGGGTAAGTTTGGAGTTCTTATCCAATTACCAATCTAAGGTTTTAGATCCACCTTTGATGGGACAATGGGATCAAAGGATAAGGGTTGGAAACTCCAAAGTAGGGTAGGATAGGATTCAAATGTTTTATCTAAGGTAAATGGTTGTAAGAAATTCTAGAAGCTTATGGAATAGGAGGATTTCAAAATTTATCTCTTTTTCCTATTCTCCAATGCTGCATAGATCCGTTGAATAATCTATCCAAAATATCCCAGTGTTTGTGCCTGCTCAGCACTATAGATCTGCGGTCTACCATCCTGATGTTGTGGAAAATCCCTCCTACAATGCTCTCATCCACAAGTCCAACATTGGAAAGGCTTCAAACCTACACCCTCATTCTTCTTCTTAGACTGAAATCCCTGTCCTCTATAAGATTCCTTGAACTTCTTATACGGTGCCACATTCTCTTTTTTACTTGTATCGTGAGGTCTTGTTCACTTTTTGTCCCATTTTACTTTATTCTTTACATTACCATTATAGTCTAGCTTCATCTCAAACACGTGCTTTGATTGCTCAAAACAATGCTTTAGCTTCTAGATTGCCTCCTCCGATGATCTAGTCTCATCAAACTCAATCCTGTCCTTGAACACTACCAACAACCCACTAATGAATCAATGTACCTTAGACTTCTCCTCCTTGAGGTAAGGCACATTCCTTAATAGCCCTAAGAATCTGCTAGTGTACTCCTCAATGGTCATAGATCCCACCTTGAGCTCTTATAAATATTTTTCCCTGTTATCATAGTATCTATCCAATAGATAATTCTTCCCGAATAGTCTCTCAAACTCACTCCAAGTCAACTCCTCTTCATGAGTACCTCTAACATTCATTACATATTCCCACTAGATATCTGATTTAATTTTAAGACTGGATATTTCTATCCTTGCCTTCATGTTCACTGAGTAGTCATGCAACCTGAAGAACATATTCATCCCAAGAAACTATGCTTAATAATACTATGAATTATTCATTTCCCCATCAAATGTAGGTGGATTTGATTTCTTGAAATCATCCAACAAATATCCCCTATCACTATCCCTATAAGGATGATAATGATGATGGCCATGATACTTTTCTGAACCAGAGCTAGAGCAAATCCCATGTCCACTACCTCGTCTATCAGGTGTATCTTAGAATCTGGCATCTCTTATCATGTCATCTCTATCCAACTTATTCCCACCATGTGACCTTCTACCATATGCTCCATTAGTCCTATCCTCCTATCCACATCTGATTCTAAGTGGTCCTTGTCTTTGCAAGTTTGACAAGCTTTGAAGAATCACTGCATTGACCTTCATTTTGTTCTCTTGTTCCCTAACTAGTCTCTCTTATGATTGAATAATTTGGTCATTATCTTCATTACAACTCCTTATTTTTTGTTTGAGCTTCTTAGAGTGTCTGTTATATGAGAAGAATATACCTCGCCATGCTACTCATCTAATCTATAGGAATAATCTCATGAGCTATACTCTACCATATTTCTAGTCATATTTGATCTTCTCTTCTTGCAAGTTATATCATGTTAGCTAAACCAAATCATAAACAAACCAATGTACCTTAGTTTAGCTCAAGGGAGGATATCTTGTTTACAAGACCAACCAGATTAGAATAATACATATATAAACATAATCATATCAACATTTAATCATCATTTCAATCATTATCCAATCATCAGTGCATGACCATACCAACCACATACCATGACCTCATGCATGACAACTATGACCATGCCAATGTATTCGTAACAACATATAAACAATGACATGCATTACCAATGGACAAATAACATGCACACATGCCAACCACATCCAACAACAACACCATTAACTTTTCACATGGTGACACCACTACAACTATGACCAACACCATGCATATGAATAAAGCACATAGAACACAAGCATAAGAAATAAATATGTTATCGACGTTTATGCACAACCAACACACACCGCCCATCGGTCCAAGGGGTGAACCATGCTCTGATACCACTCTGTAACACCCTCCTCCCACATTTACCTAAGCTAACCATCCCACTGGGGTAAACATGTGACAAAGAGTTACTATGATATGATTCAACTCCTCAACTATAGTTAAGGAAGTGGAACCAACATGAAAAGATGAATTTTTACCTTCTACATGTGCTACAAAACCTCCAGGAGCTAACTAACCCTTCCAGGTGACCAACCCCTTAGCCAAATTTATTTTCATTGCCCTAGAGCCCCAGTTTCTCTAATGACAAAGCACACATGTGACTAGGACCCTCTAATCAATCCATAAAAAAGGAATCCTTATGACTGTGACCCTTTTCAGGAAGTTTTATGCCAGCAACCCCAGATTTTGTGCCACATTTTCAAGGCCAAAACTCAGGCCACTGCCCAAAATTTCATGAAACTTCCATAAATTATAAATAACATAGAAACAAGGTACTAATGAAAATACTTGAACAAGAAGATCACGCAACCCCTACTGGCCATGACAAGAATTTCTTCAAACATATAACACACATGTAATATACAAGTCACAATAACATATCTAAGCATAGGGGTTGTTATACGGGATTTATGATTGTGGACAAAAGTATCTCCCCTAGGTTTGGTGGCTAGCCTAGAACAACAGAGAAATAAGGAATACAATTCTTTCCTTAAGGTAAATAGATGATAGTATGAATCCTACCTGGAATCTGTTGTGGGCTTCATTCCTTTATCTTGAATGCTCCAATTCTAGCTTCATTTGCTAAAATTATAACTTGCACAGTTAGATAATGCAAGTCAAGAAACTACAAGATCTATGCAGTAACATCCATATGCTTTATTCAATAGGACAACATGGTATTGAAATATATGAAATAACAACATCACATATAGGAAAACATATAATTCTTTGCATTAATATAAATGGAAGGATTTTACAACCATAAAGAGGTGTTGATCTTGTAGAAGAGCTCCTCAAGGGATGACTTGTCCTTTCCTTGTCACAATGTGCACCTCCAATCACCCTAAATGCATGAAATGAAATCTCACCCCACAAAATCATAAGGATAAAATCACTATGCAAAATCGAACCCCTTGCATATGGAAGGCTGTAATCATATAGGGAAGTGGGGTAAGTTGGGAGTTCTTATCCAATTATCAATCTAAGGCTTTAGATACACCTTTCATGGGAGGATGGGATCAAAGGATAAGGGATGGAAACTCCAAAGTAGGGTAGGATAGGATTCAAATGTTTTATCTAAGGTAAATGGTCGTAACAAATTTTGGAAGCTTATGGAATATGAGACTTTCAATATTTATCTCTTTTTTCAAAATTTGTAGAACCAAAGTAGATGCAAAGGAGAGCAACTTATAGGTGATCAACGTAGGCTACAATGGAGCAACCTATAGGCGAAGGTTGTCCAACAAGAGGTCAAGGTTTGTTGGTCCTAAAACTAGATCAAATGATACAGTTTCAGGCATAAATTCTGGGAAATGAAAGGTACGTGCTTAGGGATTTGTGCAATGATGATGACAAGGAGGAATATGATGTTGATTAATCCCATTAGGAGGTCCATTGATCAGATGTGACAAAATGGCCTGTAATAGCTTCCTCATAAAGCACAAATAAATAATGACTAATGACTGAAGTTCTTTACCTTGTGACAAGTTGGGATCAAGAAGAACTGACGAGCTTCATTTGTTATAATGCATTTACATCATGATATCTTTGTTGTTGAGAGAGGCATACCGATACTCAACACATGAGATAAAATAACATGTACAATGATAAAATACATGTGCACAAATGAAAAGTGATGGAAACATGACTGGATGATTATCATATAGTCATGGCCATCATACATTGTGATCTATGTACAACTCTTGAAAACATAGTTCGGATGGATGAAACTAGATTCGGGGTCTTCTATCTCATTCACTCTACTAACCAATGTACGAGTCTAACCATGCGAATCAATGAGCTGAGGTCAAACATGGTAGACACTATATGATTATTGATTGATGATGTAATTCGTTAATAGACATGATAGAAACCATCGATGATGTTAATGGCTCTCGAGGTACTATAGTAGAATTCGTATAGTGTGAATAATTGAGTTGATGTCAAACACCACACAAAATCTTTCGATCGAAGGTCATTGATTTAAAACTATCACCAAGAGTGAGGAAAATTTCCATTGATGTATGCAAGCACCAAGGTTCCAAAGGGTGTTTCTTAGACAACTTCCTAGATAATGTTCTAATGTCGATAGGAAGCGACCCATCACAAGAGAGCCTTGGTGTATCCCTCATCAACGACTTGAAAAGGGTATCATGATTGAGACAAAATAATCAAAATAATGTTGATACGGAACTGGATCGGGAAAGGAAAACATGGAATGAAGGCTTAAGAGTATTCTAATGGATATCAACAGAATGACTACTCTTGAAGACAACAACGACAATGAATGGAGTTGGCAACATTGACCCAAAACTAAAATTGAGGCTCTAAAAACGTTACGATAACCAAAATACAAGTAGATTAACCAACCCAACAACCATGGAGATGAAGTAAAGGAGCATTGTATTCTAGAGAGACTTGTTTCCATTAGAAAATGGAATACCCTATCTTCCCAATTTCCCAAACCATACTGGTTAGTACCTCTTTATTTTTTAACAAGATTGAGGTGGATAGCATATGCTTGGTCTATAAGTTCACCCTTCGAATGAATCCCTTCAAGTATATTTAACGAAATCCGAGAAGGAACGGTTCGGTCCTATCATGTTTGATAAGTCCATCATTGTTTGATGTTTTAACGAGTCCAGTGAAGGTAAAAATCGACACCTTTTTGATGTTTAGAGAGTTTTAGAAAGAGGCAAAAAAGATAACTCCATATGTCCCTTTTCGTAGATATTTTCTTAAGTCTTAAAAGGGAACCTCCTAGCCATGTTTGACTAAGGTATTCCTTTTCCGTAAATAGTCAATCTCATTCCAGAAAAGGGTTAAGCTTATACTAAGTAGATGTATTTTCATTTACTTTTACAAGTTCCAAAAGAAAAGTGCTCGACGATCTTTGAAAAGCGCTGAAAGATGACTCCAAGGGGTTCCTTTTCGTAGGTTTACATATCCTGAAAAAGAGATAAAAGTATACTCTTTGGTTAAAATGACCTATTTAAAGCATGATAAAAACTTGTTAACAACTGTCGACGTGCTCATAACGTCACAAAAAGGATTAAACTTACCTATTTCATAGTAGAAATGAAGCATATTCAGGTCAAGACATTAAATATGAATAAAATAATGCTAGAAATTACCAGAAATACTCAAAATGACTATTCGTTTTCACCATTTCACGTTTACCTTCACTAGTGAGAGTTATGAGCCCCTTTTTCCCTCGATCTTTTGCACTATATTGCTGCCAATCTAGTGGACCATTCTGAGTACCATCACTTCTAGGTAGGATATAAAACCCTTCTCTTTCTTTTCATGGTTCAATTTTGTGATTTCATGCATTTTTTTTGAGGTTTTGAGGGCATTGGGGTTATAAGAATACGCCTTAAGACCAACTCACCCCCAGTATCAAAATTTGTGTTGCACCTAGGAATACTAACACTGCAGGGAAAGGTGCAATGCTTTGTCTTTCTCTATTGTGGTGCATTGGGCATAAAATGCCAACTTGTTTATCAATTTTCCCCCAAAATTTGTCAAGTTTTTTGCATGTAAATGAGCCTAATTAATCCCTTGTTGATGTTTCAGGTGTTCATTAACACAAAATGGCATTCATTTGTATAGAAACAAAATCACAAGGAACATGATTTAAATGCAACAAATGATCCTACTACCATATAGGTGCTAAAAAATTGTGGATTGCTAAAATTCCTCTAGCTTCTTGGTATAAGGCAACAAATGGAATTGTTGAAATACCTTATTCGTTCATGGGATGTTCAGGAACAAGCATCTAGGTTTTGGGAACATCTACTCAAGATAAATGTAGAAGATATTTTCTTTCTGACCGGTATCCAAAATATGTGCCGCCATCTCTCTCTTAGTCGGGAGAAGTGGTGGGGACACAATGAAATATTATATCACCACCTATTGTAGAACTCGAGCCCATCCAACTCAGGATGGAAATATTATCATAAAATAAGTAACCTAGTTTCTTTTGAGAATGATCCTATTCATTATCGCGAGATTGGAAAGTACCTCAACACTACATGTGGCAAGTAAATTGTGCATGCAGTACGAGGTGGAGTGTCTATATCCAATAATATTTAATTAGACTGAGGGAGTTATGGTCAATATGAAAGAAAAAATAACTAAATAAAGAGAGGGGAAATTAAATAACTTCAGATGTGGTTCGATATTAGTCCCTTTTTCTCTAGAACAGGTGCCATTACTTTAGCCTCAACAGATCATGTTTGGGCCTATGGAGCTGAGGGTACCATGGTTGAAGAGGTGGATAGATCATATGACCCAACATCCAGGTCCATCGGCGATCAACTCCTCACCAACCTTCTTTGGGTAGTTAAGTAGAAAATTCATCATTATTAATAACTATCATTATGCAGGGATAGATTTCCCTGAAGATCCTAAGAGCATGTTGACTGAGGGTGAGAAATGGGATGCTACAGGTAAAATTAAACTATTTTAAGTTTTTGGAAAATTTACAATTTTTTGTGTTTTTTGATTTTTTCTGAGACTAAAATATTAATGTTTTCATGTAGGTGTGGGACCAGTTAGAATAGTGGATGCTTCATATCTCTATTTTTCAAAGTGACAACCACATGAGGAGGCAGTGGAACCAGTACAAGTTCTTGTGGTAGGACATATGCACTACGAGATCTTGATGTAGCTAACATCCTATTAGAGGTGGAGCACCACGTGGAGGGGTTTAAACATGGGATTGATGAGACTGAGGTCGACCATATTCTGATGAGACTTCAATGAAACACTATCAAAGTGCCTAGTCGTATTGATCAATTACTACGCAAGATAGCTTGCATAGTGTCATTTTATCATGACCACCATTGATTTTTCTACTTAGATCTTAACATGTAGTTTTTTATATGTGCGATGTAACCATATGTGTCTCGTGGAACAATTTTTTTAAAATCAAACTCATATAATATATTATATTTATATTATATATATTCTTTCAGTTCTATCCTCCTTTCAATGTGAGTAGTGCATTGAAACTTATTTACATTCATTGCAAATGTATATCTAAAATGTAATTAGATAGGGAATCTGCGAATTGGTTTATATTTCTAGAATTGATGTGAATTGATGTGAATTAATACCATGTAAACTATCATCAAATAGTAGCTCCACCACTGCATTATACTCAACAATGTTGTTAGTATAGCGACCAATGCAAATCCGTTGCATACTTACTAGCTCACCATTTGGAGAAAAGATATCCCATGCTACAGAGGAGAGGTTCTGAATACTATGACTAGTACCATCAGCATAACCAATATACAATTTGAGAGAATTCGACATATGGAAACCAAACATAAAAGGGATCAATAGAAATGGAAGTAAACTCTGAAACAGCACACTGTAAACACACTCAACACACCTATAGATAGTATGTACATAGTGTACTATGCATGGGATCAAACATAGTATCTTTTGAGGCACAACCCATTCCAAGGTTGCGCCAATGGAACTCTATCAAAGTATACTAACTCATAGGCCCCTTTTTCAAGGACTTGCTTGAAAATGTATGGACCAAGCCACATGGGTTGGAACTTTCCTAGACCTAACTTATTGACCTCATGTTCATATAAGAGAACTAGGTCTCCTTCTAAGAAGATATGAGTCTTTACATTTTTATCATATTACACCTTGATGTGTCTTTTATGAGCTTTGTCAACAAAAGAACATCACCCCAGGTTTCAAACAAATGAGACAAATGTAAAAGATGCTCCTCCTCTATAGAAGTGGTAGGAAGAAGTTTTAAAACTAGTTTTAATGATAGAATTTCATATTCAATGGGGAGGATAGCTTCCTGACCATAAACCAACTAAAAGGGTGTGAATCTGGTAGCAGTCCTAACTGAGGTTCAGTATGCCCTTAAGTAAGTGTAAAGAAACAAGTGACAATCCGATTTGTGGACTTCTACCATACATTGAAGCATATTCTTAAGAACTTTGTTAATATCCTCAACCTATCTGTTACCCTAAGGATAGTAGGGAGTGGAACTATGTTATGAAACCAGCTCACAAAAAGATAGAAAAGATAGATCAACGCCTTAGAATTTAGCCTCTTCGAGGGGGCAACCTCCTTTACATTACACAAATGAATGATTCTTGAATGATTCAAATGAAAAAACCTCCTCTCTATATATAGGAGACTAAGGAGTCACAATATAACCCAGCCGACCTAACAATAATAATATAAAGGCACAAAAATAACAATAGAGGGATTCAATGGGGCACAGTAATAACAATATTGGGACAATAGGGGCACAACAATATTAATAAAGGATACAACTACAATAGTAATGGGGTAATCACTAGTATTATAGGGACCTAACGTGCCCCTCTCCTTCAAAAAACGTGTTGTCCTCAACACTTGAGTAGTTCTGGATGCTTCTATATAAAATTCTCATCCTCCCATGTGGAATCTTCAGCGGATAAGTTCTCCCGCTGGATGAGATACTCCAAAATTGATCGATTTCGTAGCTGTCGAGTTCTTGTTTCTGTGACTGCTTCTGGTTCCAATATAATTTTTCCTTCCTCATCAATTTCTGGCAATATTGTTTGAATTGGGAGATTGTTTCCTATAACCTTCTTTAAACATGAAACATGGAAAACTAGGTGCACTCGAGAAGCTGCAGGAAGCTCCAATTTGTATGCCATAGTACCAATCTTTTGCAACACCTTGTACAGACCATAATACTTTGGTGATAGTTTATTATCCTTCTTAGCTTGCTTGAGGTACATTTGTTTATATGGTTGTATCCATATGTATACCCAATCACCTACATCAAAACTTCTTTTGTTGTGATGTTGATCTGCTTGTTGTTTCATTCTATTCTATGCCAACACGAGTTTATCCTTTAAGAGTTAGAGGACTTGTTGTTGATGCACAATGTGATGTTCCACTGCTTGAACCTTAGAATTTTCTCTTAAATATGATGTGATGGATGGTGGCTTATATCCATAAAGTACAATAAATGGGGTCATTTCTATTTCTATATGGAAGGAAGTGTTATACAACCATTCAGCCAAAGGCAATCATTTGACCCATTGTGTCTATTTACCAGATACAAAGCAATGGAGATATCCTTCCAAACATTTGTTTACTATCTCAATTTTCCCATGTGATTGAGGATGATAAGATGAGCTATGAGCTAACTAAGTACCGAAACAAGAAAATAATTATGTCCAAAAATTTCCAGTGAAAATTTGATCTCTTTCACTTACAATAATCTTTGGGTTTTCATGTAGCTTTTGAATTGTTTCCATAAATGTAGTAGAAACTGTACTGGCTTTAAATGGATGTGACCATGCACAAAAGTGTGCATACTTGGTAAGTCTGTCAAATACCACCATGATTACACTCTTTCCCTTATACTTGGGTAAACTTGTGATAAAATCCATTGAAACCTCCTCCCAACGTTGGGTTGGAATGGATAGAGGTGGTAATAGACCTGGGGTCATAATTGTCTCAACTTTATTTTGTTGGCAAATCAAACATTCTACTACAAACTTTTGAATGTCCGATTTAAGGCCATCCAAAAAAAAATCCTTCTTAACCCTGTGGTAATTTTTAAAAATCTTGAGTTCCCTCCTAAGGGAGAAGTGTGCAATTCCATAAGAATCTTTTGTTTGAGTTGGGAATTCTTACAAAGGTATAAGCAATCTTTGTACCATAATGAATCATTTTGCCAGCTAAATGTA
>APFE031345547.1:89186-100851 GCA_000404065.3 Pinus taeda | reverse complement strand
GAATAGTATGATCATGATCACGAATAGGTGGGAGACCTTTGGGAGTCTCAAATACCTTGGAATGATTGTCCAAGACTTTTTGGAGATTTGGAGAAATAGATGATTTTGATGTGGAAACATCCAGCGAACATAATTGTGCAATTACACCTCTTTGTTCCTTTTTTAGAAACTTTGTCATATCGTTAGAGCTAATTATGTTTCTTGGTTTCCCTGCAAAACTCCTTAATTCAACTTCATTTCCTTCCATAGAAAATTTCATGAAAAGTTCTTGAAAATTAAAAGCTATTGTACCCAAGGATTATAGCCATTGGACTCCTAGTAGGACATCAACACCTCCCATTGGAAGGGAAAGCATTGGGCTAGTCAATACATATTCTCCCATGGATATCTTGATATTATGGCACTTTCCAGAGAAATTTATAGTTCCTCCATTTGCAACCATCACTTGACACTCTGGTGCTGGATATAAGAAGCAATTCAATTCTTTTGCTACCTTACAATGAATAAAATTGTTAGTACTTCCTGAATCAATCAACACTATTACCTTTTTCTTCTTGATTTTTCCTTCTATCTTGATGGTTTGAGGAGTGGTAATTCCGGCCAATGCATTACAAGATATGGTCGGGTTCATTTGTTCTTCATCTAGGCTTTGTTCCTGGAGTATATCTTCTTCTTTTGACCTTTCTTTCTCCTTTTCTTCTTCCTCTTCACAATCTATGTAGAATAATTTCTTCTCAGCACACTTTTGACCTTTAGTGTATTTTCTATCACAACTGTAACAAATTCCTTTTTCTATTTTTTCTTCCAAAAGTTGTGGTGTCAACTTTATAGGCTGTGGAAGACTAGGGGCAACAACACTTCCATCTTTATAGTTGTGAGTGGTATGCTTCCTGGTTGCCAGAATTTTGCTTTCCATTTTTCTTACTAACCTGAATGCCTTCTCTAATGAATTAGATTCCTGATGGTGAACATCATGTTGGATATTATCCTTTAAAGTCCCTATGAACACATCAATCTGATGCTCCTTTGGAATATTTTTTACCGTTATGTTCAATTTTTGGAACTCCTCAATGTGCTCCATTATTGAACCCTTTTGTTTGAGACTTATCAATTAGCTAAAAAAGGTGTTGCTTTTTATATCCTCGTAATGTGTTGTCAATTCTTCCATAAAAATTGCCCTAGTGATAATTTGTTTACAAGAGCAAAGCCATTGATACCATACAAACTGATTTGGTTCCAAATATAAAGTTGCAATACATACCTTTTGTGTGCTTTGTACATTATTGAGATCAAAAAATTGCTCCATCTGTAATATCCATGTTGCGGGATCCTTGCCATCAAACTTCCTCATATCGATTTTTGGAATATGGTGGGTCTTTGATCCAGCATTAGAGTCTATGAAATCATGATTAACATTTCTTTTGTTCTCATCATGAGTTTCCTTTACTACCCTTTCACCATTAGTAAATATTTCTTGTAGAAAATTTGTCAAATCTATCTTCAAATCATCCATCTTATCTTCCATGCTCTTTATCTTAGATTCCACACCATTTATCTTAGCTTCTATTAGATTTTGTGAGAGTGACATTTGTTGCACTTGGTCTTGTAATTTTGATATATCATGTATCATTTCTTCCTCTTCTTCATGAGCCATGCTAGAGCTTTCAGGTTGCTTACTAGGTTTTTGCATTTTCTTTCCTCAAGGCATCAGTTACCGATAATAGTGCTCTGCTATGCCGTTTGAATTCCTTCATAATAATTTTTCAAACCAAGCTTAAGCGAAAATTTAAAAAAATCAGCACACCTTTTTTCACTTTGTAGGAGCTCGATATTGCCTCTGATGTATCTCTGTAATTTCGCATCGTCTAGTTCTAAAATTGTGGCTTGCAGTAGCCCTCTATGTCCTCTTTCCAATGCCACTAGTCTGATACAAATTGGATTCTCCAAGGAAACGTTATGCCAATTCTCCCACAGTGACCTGATTATAGACTAGTGCAGTAGAGTGAACTTGTACGACATTCCACGTGTCCCTATTTCGACTTTTGGCTCTAAAAAATATATACAAGAAACTGCAATTTTCCTCTTTCTGTACCTTCTTACAAAATTTCAATACGATGCTCAGAGAGAAAGTTGTGATGATTTTCCCCAGGTCACCTGTTTGGAATGTAATTCAGGAGTTTGCAAAAAGAGAAAATTCCTCACATCATATCTCTACAAATATAGCGCGAAAAGCTCTGAAATTCAGACCCGAGGTTTAGTACGATTTTGTCTCAAATGGGTTTTTTTCACTTCTTAAACATCACAGAAAAAAGTTACAATGAAAATTCCATGATGACCTATTTGGAGCAGCGAAACCCTAGAATCCAAAGCTTTGATACCAAATGTTATGAAACCAGCTCACAAAAAGATAGAAAAGATAGATCAATGCTAGAATTCAGCTCTTTGAGGGGGAACCTCCTACATTACACATGAATGATTCTGGATGATTCAAAGACAAACCTCTCTCTATATATAGGAGTCTAAGGAGTCACAATATAACCCAACTGACCTAACAATAATAATATAAAGGCACAAAAATAACAATAGAGGGGTTCTATGGGGCACATTAATAACAATATGGGGACAATAGGGGCACAAAAATATTAATAAGGGATACAACTACAATATTAATCGGGTAATCACTAGTATTATAGGGACCTAACAAACTAAAAGTCTCAAATTAGCAGTTAGTTCGGTCATCATATGATTTCAGAAATGTTTCCCATGATCCATAACTATTGCTTGTAGAACACCAAACCTAGTAATAACCTGATTAAAGAACAATTATGTAGTCATTTCACCTATGTTTTTAAATGTAGGCATTGCTTCATCCCACTTTGTAAAGTAGTCAATAATGAAAATGACATAACCATGCCCCCCAGTCGAGTGAGGGTTACATGTCATAAATTTGATGCGCCATTTCAAAAAGGGACCAACATCTACAATGAGATGCAATGGATTAGGGGGTGTACAGAATTTATGATCGTAGATCTAGAACACATGACACTTCTAGATGACTAGGATGCAGTCGGGAAAGATAGTAGGCCAGAAATAACTAGTGTGTAAGATCTTCAAAGTGATAATGTAACCAGATAGATTTCTGCCACATGCCCTCGAGTGGCATTCATTAAGAACTTTCTCAGCCTCCTTAAGGCTGAGGCACCTCCATAAGATCGTATCAATACCACATCAATAAAGGGTGTAACTGATAATAGCACAATTTCGAGATTAGTATCGAATATGTCGCTGCTCAAAGTGAGAGGTATTAGTTCAGAAAGTCTGGGTCTGGAGATAACTCAGAAACTCTCCATAGCAAGGGTCAGATGATGATATCAGAAACAATGACTCATCAAGGATATAACCTTCAGATGTAGATTTAGAAACAGGGGAAGGAAGATCACACATTGTCTTGGCGAAAGCTAAGGATTTCTTTTACTTGGATTTGATGAATTCCAGGTCAAACTCTTCGAGAATCATGATCAACTTAGAGTACTTGCGCCCCAAAAATTATTGTGATAGTATATATGTCATAGAGTTGTAATCTGAAATTACCATAGTTTTCCTAAGCAAGATGTAATGGATAAACCTTTGGATGGCTTGAACGACCTCCAAAGCGAACTTTTCTATGTGAGTATATCTGATTTTGGTATCGTTAAGATTCCAACTCAGATAATAAATAGGATGTTTAATCCTTATATCATATTATTGGATCAATACCATTGATATAGTAGAAATAACAACAGAGTGATACATGAAATAATCGCGCTGATAATAAGGGGGCTATAGAAGAGATGCCCGAACTAGTACATCTTTTATGGCATCAAATGCTTTCTGAGTAGCGTCATCCCAATGGAAGGGAACCCATTTTTTTTGTGAGTGAATCGTTTGGTCAGCTTAGCATAATTAGGGATGAATATACATATGCATTTATCTCTCCCTTGGAGTCTTTGTAGCTGAACAAGAGAAGAAGGTGCAAAAAAATCAACGATTGCTTGAACTTTCAGGGGATCAATACAAATTCCTTATTTTCAATTGATGAAACTGAGTAGTCAACCAAAAAACATACATTTGTGTGGGTTAAGTTGAATGTTATAATGTCTACAATAGAGGAAAATAAACCTTAAATGAATCTGGTGATCAAACCAATGTCTGGAATGAGCAGGGGCATCATCTAAATATGGTTGCACGATATGTTCAATATCATGAAAAGCATAATCCAGAACATTTTGAAACATGGCCCCAATGTTCTTTAGCCAAATGGGAGAATTCAATAATAAAAAACACCCAAGGGAGAAATAAATACAGTCTTAGGAAGGTCCAATATGATAATGTTGATTTAATTATAGTCCGAGAATCCATCCATGAACGAATAAATCTCACAGCTAGTGTAGTCATCAAAAATCTAGTCAATAAACGAGAGTGGATAGTTGTCCATAAGGCATGCGTGATTCAAGTCTTGGTCATCAACACATACTTAGAGCATGCCCTATTTCTTCATGACAGGGACAAAAGTCGATACCCAGTTAGTTAAAGGAACGGGGTATATAATACAAGATCAAAAACAATTTTCAACTTTAGCCTTAATCCCGACAACCTTCTTGGGATGGACCGGATGGAGGCGCTGCTAGACAGTTTTGGCATCAAGTTATGTTCTAATCTCATGCACTACTATGTTTGGGTTGACACTTGACATTTATTCATAAGACCATGCAAAGAAATATCGAAACTCACAGAAAAGGGTTCTATAAATCTAGATCTCAGATGGAGAACAAGACAATCCAATGTATAGATTTTCGACAATTCTTGGTTTAATCGAGACATCGAGCGGTATGGTATCTTTGATATTTGAAAGTTTCTTTTCAAAGTAGACCTCATGAATGTAGACAAAATTTGTAAAAGGCTTGACAAAATTAGGTAAATATACATCACTGAGATTATCCTCAATGTGATTTGGTATGGTGGAACGATGATGATGTTCATCCCACGACCCATTATCTGGCATCATGATCTCCATGATTCTCTCATCAGTAGAGAATACTCAAGAAAAAGGATCAAAAGATGTTCCATAATCCAATGATCAATCTACCCAATTAATCAAAGAAAATGTATAAGCCACACAAGCCAAATAGATGGCTTCATAATCTAGCTCAACAAGGCTATGCGGCATTCAGTTGCCAAAACTTTGGATGTTAGTTTCATAAGGTACAATCCAAGGATCAACTCGAGTAGTAGAGGTGGATATCATGTTGATATAAGGAACCGAAGGTGAGATGTCAGGAATGATAGGAAGAGGGGGTGAAAAGGTTCCCATAAGTGAATAATCCTTCAACAATCCAACTCTGATATGCTAATAGGAGTATAAAGTTTCCCCTACAAGAGGGACACTTCCAGTAACATGAGAATCAAAGGTGAAAATGGTGAACTAATCTATGGCTACAATCTCGCCTTTATGAGGAAAGGTGATCATATGGATGTAGGTCAAAATGACGACAGACAAGGCATAAACGCACGTACATCCCAATAGAGGATTATAATTGAGAGGTCCATCAATAACTTTGACTTCTATGGAAAGGGTTTGCCCCCTAAGTTATACTTGAATGGAATTCAAAATCCCACAAGGTTTGTACATTCTTCCATTGAAGGCTTTCAATGTGGTGGTCAATTTACTCAGTTGAGACGAACCAATCACCTTCTAGAAAGACATGGACATAATGTAGGTTCCAAGCTCCCTCATCCACAATTGATTGATGAATGATCTTACCATGGATGATGACTTGGATTATAAAATCTAATTGAGTTGGAAGTCGAGGGGTATAATTTTCATGAGAGAAAACCAATAGGTTAGAATCTAATGGATCCATACATCCGATAGCTAATAACAAGGCCTTCTTTTGGGTGGGACAATTCTGCAATACTTCAAGAGTTGACATAACTAATGGAGACTAAGCCAAGTCTTCAACTACATTATAATTTTTGGAAGCTCTTGAATGAGGGTTGAAAGAAGACTTATGAATAATGCCCTTCGGAGGCTTGATATTTAATTCTGCAGGAACCATAGGTGTAGTGGGATTAGATGAAGGTGATGTTGAATTGGAAGGTTGATTAGTAGCCTCACCGTTTGGTGGATTTTGATTACCATAGTCCTTGTTCTGTGTGGCCACCATAACATTAGATTTCAACTTCGAGGAGGGTAGCATCAAAACCATGTTAGAGGAGCAAGGGTCTTAGGCAACCATATGTGTCTCCTGATTGGGAAACGGGTTGGTCAATGCAAAAGGAGGAGTGGAAGATTTAATAAACTGATTCACTTCAATGAGGTACAGACAATCACCTAGAAAGTGATCCTTGTTGAAAATCAAGCATGGGTATCGATGCTTCAGTTTCTCATTGGAGGACTGATTTGTTTGTTTATCTTGTGGTGAGGGATATCTCTTTTTCTTACCTTTTCCTTTCTCCTTACTTCCAGGTTGCTGTTGAAACTTTCCTTTATTAGATGTGTTATGTAGAGTTCTCCTTGAAGGTGTACGAAAAGAAACCACTTTAGATTGTGGATGAAAAACAACCTTAATAGTAAAAATGGTTGTAAAACAATGTGGATGTGCAACAAATGATAGAAACAAAAACCTACCAAAGTCCCGATTTATGCAGCAAAAATAATTAAACAACAAAATTGAATAGTAAAATAAGCACAAATAACTCCAATATTCCAATGGAAACTAGATATAAAGAATATGTTTTATTAGATGACAATTGTGAAGGGAAAGAACAATGCTACCAGCCCCCCTTTGTGGGATGGGTTCTTGGTTATCCTCAATTTCTTCAACTTTGTAGAGTCTATCCCTTCACGAAAATGTGTAAACCTAGTAAACAAAATGTTTGAGCTCAATGGGAAGTCAAAAGAAAAAGGAAAATGGTGAGCGATAGTGATAATAATTAGAGCTGCAACAGTGAGTGCAACAATGAAAATGATAAAACATGAAGAATGGATCTAAAACTCTTCAATTTATAACAAAATATTAGGTTATTATCAAATAATGGAAAATAATAAAATATTATTAACCAAATTATAAAATTAACCATTTGGAATATATTATATTTGGTTAGAGGTTAAAAGTATTTAAATTGGTTAAATACTTTTATTTGGAAATAATAAATAAATAAATGGTTTATTTATCATCTCAAGGAAATATGGTTAAGGAATAATAAACAAATAATGATTTATTTAATTATTCCTAGAGGATTTAATCAAAGTTAACAAGGAATAATAACTAAATAATGATTAATTAATTGTTCCTAGAGAAAAATAAGAAAAAAATGATTTATCTAATTATTTCTCATAATTGGGTCAAATATGACAAGGAATATTAGTTAAACAATGGTTTAATTAATTATTCTTTCAAGATAATTAATTAGGAATAATCAATTAAATAAATACTGATTTATTTAATTATTCTTCATGGGTTAAACCAAAAATAACTTAACAAATGTGGTTTATTAAGTAATTACTTATAGTGAAAGCAATTTTACTATGGTAAAATTGGCCCTACATAGTGTACTTCAATCCATCTAGTAGGTTATGGCTAGATGATCAATGTTTTGGCGATAACAGATTGCCCCCCAACGTATGAGTGTTAGGAGAAAAATGTATGACTAGAGTATGTTGTAAGGACCAATCACTAGATAGCAAAGGGGAGTTAGAGAGAGAGAGAGAGAGAGAGAAATGGAGCTAGATCGAAAGAGGATAGTGATTGAGGGGGAGAGACCAGCTAGTTGATGTAAGTCTCCTTTTATTCTATGGTACTTGATGTTAGTGAGGTGGGGGAGGCATACCTATACCCGCCGAGATAACTCAAAAAAAGATAATGCGCCCAGAACAACGAAATTGAGCACTAAGGTACATGATAAATGGTACATGACATGTTGGCATAAATGAACCAGAAAATAATATAGTGTATCCCATATTACATAACGCACCTGGAAAAGCATGAGCAAGGATTGAATACAAAAATACTTGAGTACATGAGACATAATGGCCCTTCCCTCAAAAAATGGGTGGGAGGGAGGGTAGAAGAACCAAAGAAGCCCTACTGAATAGGAAAGGGCTCTGCAAAACTGAACGGATCATTTGAAGAAGACATGCATGCTATGAGCACTACAAGTAGCAAGAACCAAATCCATCAAATTTGTGTAACTACATCTGAGGTTGTAGCATAATATGAAGTCATTCGGGCATGTGGGGGGCTACTTGAAGGTCCACCCCCTCATGAAGTTTGAAACATCTCACACACACCCGTGAATCATTGGTACAATCTGCTACATCACAAGACCATCAAAAGTATGAATCACAAGCATGAAAGAATCAATTCAAAGGGAAATTATGGTTCCCTTTGCTTGATCCAACACACCAAACAAGAGTAGAAGATGGAACCAAGATACAACACCCTCTAGGTCATTCTTCTGGAATAGATGTGTTGATGTCGATAAAATAGTGCCCGACATAGGGAAGGCAATGAGGATCGTAAACTAAGGCATAAGGGAAAATAGAAATGTGACTGATGGACTAACACCAAGAAAAATGGGATTGAATGAAAAACATGTGACTTCCCTTGTCATAGAATAAAGTGCATGGTTGACCTGGCAATGACTGACTCGACTCCAGAGGGGATGGTGGACAATATGATTGAAGGCCAAAATAGGAAACACGACATGAATGGTATGAAAATATGGATGGAATACTATGACATGATATAATGGAATGTGAAACAGACTCCATGGATACAAAGGTGACTCATTGCGGATGCTCTGAACAAGGGTGATTCGATGATGCTGCCACACAGAATACGCCCAATTGTGACCATGAAAACATGAGAAAATGATGGTTTCTCATGATGAAAATTGACATGTGAGACAACAAGTGCCAAGGGAAGGTGGTACCCAAAGTACAAGCATCACATATGAAGAAATTTTATTTTAAGAGGTGATGACCCTTCTTAGAAAAATGGTTTCTCGGTGAAGTGTCAAATCATAAAAAATGAAGAGAGACCCATAACAATTCTCGATGAGATATTTCTAATGGTATTGATGGTTCATTAAAACAAGCTATGGCTAGGTTGCAATGGGCGACATAAAAACTATGGGTTTTTCCCTCCAATTTAATTCATTTGCTAAGTGAGTTGTGGTGAATTTGGAGAGGAGGAGAAGGCCCTAAATCTTGTGAAGATCGTAACAGAAAAATCGACCATCAGAATTGGGATGTGTGACTTTTAGGCAGGTACCTTACTCATCTTTACAATTTCAGTGGTTTACTTGCTGATTTTGGTGCCCCACAACTTCTTGGTAGTCCCCTACTACTCCTGTCGACTGACTTGAACTTTTTTGGGCCTAAAATGCAATTTGGCTTGCAAGGATTGGTTAGAAACCTATGATCTCACACTTTTTTGGCTGAAAGATCTGAGCTAGACCTAAGAGGGAGGGTGATCTGCTGGCTTGGTGGGGCCTGGAGGCTGAACAATCAAGACTAGTGTTTTCATCTTTGAACTAAAAATACATGTGGTGTTTTGCAGGTATGGAAGAGTTGAAAATTAACTAGCATGAACAAGATTTGGACACCCTTCGATTTGAGATTCAGGGAGATCAAGTGGTTTGAGGGATGCTATCTCACTACGGGGATCTCATTTTGTTATAGAACCCATTAATGAGGGTAGGTGAGCACTTGTTATCAAGGATTGTGAGTTGTTGGGACCCTGCCCAAGAGGTCTTTATGTTCCGAGGGCACAGGATTGAGTTCACTTTCCAGGACATTTATCTTTTGACTGGACTCCCCCCCTTGGTGGTGGCTGGGATATAAATCATGTGTTACCACATGGGAGGAACTTTGCATAGTTTGTGGATGGCCATTTTCCATGGGGTTTTCGTGTTAAGGGCATGACCATCCCGATTAGTGATATAGAAAGGCTATAGACACAGGCTGTTGTCGCAGCAGTGCTACAGATTCTTGGCAGCCAGGTGTTCCACCACATCATTGGTGGGTAGATGATTCTTGTTGAGAGTGTATTGGCAGGGACCTACTATTGGTGGGCCCAAATGATGTTGTCGTCGATGAAATGATAGTTTAGTCTATGCAGGAGATAGGTCAACCAAAATTGTGCATTTGGTATAGTGCTATGTTCTTTCTTCTTTGAGAAGATACTTACCATTTTCCGTCATGTACAGATTTGGGATGGGGGGCCATAGGAGCCTAGGATGCACTATCTGGGGCAGCTACTATAGAGAGTGGGATGAGGGAGGGCCAGGCATGTGTTCCAACCTAAATTTTTCACACACTGGGATTATATGCCTCTTTACAAAGATGATTTTCCCTATAGTGGGATGAACTACCAAGGTGATCCTGACCTACCACTTCCACCCAAACGAGCATGGGGACTAGATGGTAAGTGTTAAGTTGTTATTTTTATGGTGCATTTTATATTTTTATCACATGTATATGGTAATGAGTCTAAAATATGTGGTATGAAGACATAGTACTAGTGAAGCCGATAGGATATGCACGCTGAGTTGTAGTGACTAGGGCTGTAGATCAGGGAACATCACCATCACGCCATGGTCCATACAACAGTGCTCTACTTGTTGACATACATCGTAGATGTGATGTCCTCCTGGCTAGAGTTTCTGAGCATGGGTGGCATGAGCGAGACAATCAGTACATAGATGAGTCTACATGTCTTCCATCAAAGTGGCGAGCGATCATGCGACGCATGGTGACGGCCGGTTAGGTGGTACACGATCTATGGGCAGGCGAAGAAAAGCCTTTGGTGTGGGATCCACTAGAAAATGACTAGGGACAGGGACACATGGGTCCCTTTTTTTTTATTTTGTAACATGTTATGTGCATGCCGGATGTATTTAGAGTTATGGACTCCAAACACTTGTATGTTCTATGTGATACATAATGTGATTATGCATCTTTTATATGATGATCATGTTTCACCATGTGATGTGTTTATGGTTGTCTTATGTGGTATACATGTGATCAATGCTAATCTAGAATGTTATTTGCAATGGTATCTGTAGAAATTTCCTAGTGTAGGTCAATAGATTATGCAATATACTAAAGCAAAATACTAGATCTACTTCTACAACAAACTTGTGGAAGCTTAATCGATTTTGAGAAAGATCAAATAGAACACATATAATAGAGAATGAGAAAGAAATCACACATGAACATAGAAGAATACTTTGGCGAAATCCTCAGTGTAAAACCTTGATCTCTGTAATATCGTACAAGTGGAAATAATTTCCGAATTACACAAAACCTTAGCTTGGAAGCTATCTAGCTCTCAGTACAATCCCTCTACTACTCATAGATGTAGGTTTTAACCTCGTACAGAAATTACCTGCATACGAATTCTAAATCACAGGAAAAATAAAAATGCGAGAGCATAACACATAAAACACATATACACATAGATTTCCCACTCGATCTCAAAACCGAGACTACCAGCGTCATTTTTCTTTATTTTCCTTTCAATGTTACAATACATATTTATACATGCCGAAGCATCCAATACCATGGACTGAAAAACCATCACGTCCAATACCATGGACCAAAAAACCATCAATCCAATAC
>APFE031345547.1:59118-85119 GCA_000404065.3 Pinus taeda | reverse complement strand
TGCATGACAAAAATAAATATGCGTAAATCAATGGGATATGTTATGGGCAAAATTTCTTAAGGATTTCTAAACTAATCAACTTCACCATGAATGAAGTCTTTAGATTCCACAACATATTGGTCATGAGAGTACAGTGGCAGGAAGAATGCATGATGGTTCATATCGTCCCAAGGGTAATTATGGGTAGACATGGCTTCCATGATGTCCTCATCAGAACGGAAGATGGGGGGACGAGAGGAAGATTTACTACATGATGTGGCAAAAATACCTGGTGCATCTTCCTGAGAAAGAAGGTTCACATATGCATCATCTGAAATGGTAGATGACAAGCTAGTAGATGGGAGATCTACTGATGTTGAGACCTGAGTTTCTGATTAGGGAGGTTCGATAGAAGCACATGCGAGAACCTCAGAGAGTTTTTCTTACGAAAATCTCAAGGATAATAATAGATAAATAATATGGACCGTGGAGTCCATCATCTTAACATCAGGGGCAGGGGTCACAATGGTGGGACCAAATTCCTTGTGTTCTAGTGTACTAGTGGTAATAGAATCCACAGGTATAAGAGTAGATGATCCACTACGAGTGGCTTCAAATTCATGAAACACATGGAGGCAATTGTGAAATTTGTCGAGACGAGGGAAACAATGGGAATAGTGACCATAATGATCACACAAAGCACAAGGGTGATTTGTGCACAATGATTTAAGTCTCTTGGTTGAATCAAGTAAGCCAAATCGGACCTTAGGTATGTTAGACTCAGGAAATGTATCGTTGACTAATGGTTTGAGATGAGGAATCTTGTGAGATTTATTGGTGGCATGTCCAACAACATTACACAAAGTGCACAGAGGCATCAACTTTAGAACCTTGGAAGCTAGAGGTGCTTGGGGAGCCTTGTCCTTAGGTTCCTTCTTCTTGGCTTTGCCCCCATGTCTGGATTCTTTCACAACATAAGTGGGTTTCTGTTGAGGTTGTAGTGGAACTGGAGTAGTGAAAGGGGTCGTAGGGACTGGTTGAACCATGGTCAAAGCATGATATGGATTGAGATGACCAGGCAGAGTGTTCATTAGGGGATGAATGTACCAAACTGGGATCCCCAAATTCATATTAGGGAGACTCAACGAAGCCATGACAGGGACATAAAAGATTCTAGGAGGAGGAAACAAGAAAGGTATTCGTCTTGCAAGATAATATCCCAATAGAATAGTTCCTAGATGGTTAAGGCCTGGAGGAAGAGTTCCTAGTGGGAACAAAGGAGAGGCACCCACAAAAGGAGGAGGTCCTCGAGGGGTGGATCCAGATGGCTTGGCTGAAGTCGCAATAGCAGGACATTGTGGAGTTAATAGTTGACTAGAGGTACCTAATTGCTTTTGAGTAGCTTGTGATGCTTGTAACATGCAAACACTCGATGAGCTGGGCTTAGAGATGGGAGGCAAAGGACCAGGGAAAGAACCCAATAAGGTGGAATCTTTCTAGACTTCAGGTGAAACAATAGTGAGAGGCATGGAAGACTGCTTGTCGTACATCGATGAGATAGTGGACTTAGGGGAGGTCAAGGATGATGGTTTGTAGTATGTTAACCAATCGATAGTCACGATATTACCTTCATGGGGGAAGCACATCTTACGAAAAAACATAGACATGATGATTGACATGGCATAAATGTAATTATGAATGAATAGAATTTTGTAGTCTAGAGGTGCATCGATAACCTCAATCTCTATAGAAGCAGTCTTTCCTGCAAGAGTCACTAGAAAATTATGATACATGCCAAGAGGTAGCGAGGGGTGACCATCCCAAGCATGCAAAGTTATGGTGGATGGGGATAATTTAGGTGACTTGAGGTGCTTCGAAATAGTAGTAGACATCACGCAGGTGGATGCACCTTCATTAATAATGCATTGAGAGATGATGGCATTACAAACTCAAGCTGGTATTTGGAAAGCAAGAGATGATGGTAATGGTGGATATTCTAACATATCAACAGGAAAGACAATCAAATGATCATCTGAAGGATCGAATACACCCAAAGTAGTTAGTAGAGCTTTCTTTTGAGATGGGAATGATTAGAGAACCTCCAGCGACATGATGGAGGCAGGTAATTGTGCCAAGTTGTCTACTATATTGTACATGTGGGCAGATCGGTTAGAAGTTGCATTATGATGCAATGGCCCTTTGGGAATCTTGGGAATTAAATCAATCTTGGGCTAAGGGATATTTAAGGGACCATTTGACACCGTAATATGCTCAGTAGAATCTTTGGTTTTTGGGTTTGGTTGTGGACAAAGTCAATGGCTTGTCATATTGACATGAGTGAGTTTGCAAGTTGATATCAAACGTACTGACCCCCTTAGAATTCATCATGACAATATGTTAGTCACTAGAACCAGAAGGTTGAGGAGGGTGAGCTACTTGACCTTACTGAGGTTGAGCAACAAGAAATCCTTGTTGAGGGAAAGGATTCGTAAGCACGACCAGTTGAGATGGCGCAGGATTCTAAGGTGGTTGCTACATGGGAGGTTGACCTCTAGAAGCTATTTAGGCTTCCCACATTTGGCACATCTAAGGTAAGAGGGGACACTCATGAGTATAATGGCCATGTACAACATAACGTTCACAAGGCTCATTAGTATGAACAACCTTGTTCTGCTTGGGTTGGTTTGCTTGTTGCTGGTTGTTGGTGTTAGGCTGGTTCTCATGGGGTCGATTAGGTTGATTACCCTCGTCACCCTTATTACCCTTTCACTTATTCTTTTTCTTCAAATTTTGGGGATTGGTCGCACTCTTCTATGCATACACTTGACCCTGAGGGGATGGTGGCTATTGGGGTTGACGATGCATGGGAGGTTGTGGCGCTAATGCTTGAGGGGCTGGAGTGCTCGGTGGTGCAGAGGTGTAAGATGTTGAGGGGGCAATGGTTTGGTAGATAGGTTGAGTACTAGCTAGCCCTGACATCTACTGATGTAGTTGGGTGAATGCATAAGATGTGCATTGTCCTCAATACACGCTGTTATCAGGAGGGGGATAAGTGTTGGAGGAACTAGTGCCCCATTGCGGATATCCATGACACTGTTGATTATATGATGAAAGATGTGAAATAGCTCCAACGACACTGTTGACATCATGAGATGCCCCTGGTGCTTTGGCACCACTAGGACGAGGGAGGTTTGGTATCACGATATAGACATAGCCAGATTGAGCATAAATCAAGTCATATCTCAAAGCGTTTTGGAGAGTCTCTTCCTCTATTTGAGGAAAGTGAGATGCGACATCTTTGGCAATGGGTGCTAAAAGAGTCCTAAGAAACCAATCGAGGTAGACACGGTCTTCAAATGGAGGAGCGCGGCACATGCTCCCCCTTTTATGCCATTCATGGACATGGTTGGAAAGACAGGTGGAAGAGGACTGATGAAATGTGGTCAGAGCTCTGTACTGATGTTGTATCAGAGAGGTAACTGAAAATATGAAAGGAACACTTTAGCAAGTGTCATAAAAGTGGAATGAGAAGTGGAGGGTTGGTCAATGTACCACTTCACAACATCTCTAGTGAGCCTGCATTGGAACAACCAATGACGAATGGACTCATTGGTGATGGAATTAGATGAACGCAACATATGTAAGGAGAGGATGTGATTAGTTGGGTCCTCTCCAGAATTACCCTCAAACTTGGGAATGTTTGAGGGAAGCTTAGTCAGCATAGTTGGCCAACCAGTGTCGTGTTGTAAAGGGTCATTAATCAACCGGTTAAAATCTAGGAGACTTAACCCAGCCATGAAAGGTAGCAAATGGGATGCTGAAATGGTTCTTGTAATGGTTCTGCTAGATGTGACTATAGTGATAAAAGCAAATCCACCACTAGGTTAGTTTTCTACACCCGTAGTGGGTCTTGACATGTCAACAGTATGCAGTGAAGGAGACTTAGAATTGGATGAGGAATCAGATGAACCAAAAGAAGAGTTGGTATGGGGACTTAGGAGAGGACTAACTCAAAACTTGTGAGGAGGATTAATACGTCCAAGCAAAAACTAAGGACAAAGACCTAACAGTCTTCGCGAAAAATGCCTTGGTGGCACAATGGTTGCAAGACACAAGTGACATGGAAATGGTGAAGGGAGATAAACAAAATGTATCTTTCTTTTTTGGGGAGAAAAATTAATTAATTCTTGGCTTGGCAGTGTTAACCAAGCGCCCTTCACTTAAGGTGTGCTTGTGTGTGCAAATATGTGTGTTTATTAATTAATCCCATATCGTGTTTGAAAAAATAAGAATAAAAAGATTGTTGAAATACTGTAAATAAATTGAAATTAAAGACATAAAATAAACAACAAATCAACTATCTAAACCCCACCCAAACTGGATTTGGAAACATTGTGATGGTTGGTGGAAAAATCATCTGAAAACACACTAAAATGGCCAAGAGATCTAAGAATCAGAGTGACTGGGATTAAATGACACTATGTTGTAGGAAAGTGGTATTGCAACAACAAAAAACTAGTGAGGAAAACCACTACAAAAGATAGGGCGATGCATGTGGAACCTAGGGAAAGTAGTGGCACCCTAAGGCAAATGACCAAATAAGGCTCAAGAGGGAATTTTGAATGGGAACAACCTATATTTAAAGATTTGAAAAAGAAAGGTATAGATACAAAATGTATGGCTGAAAGATTTGCAAAAACTCATACTTCTTACTCAGCTGAACTCCTACAAAGGTGGAAGAGTACTACAAGCCCTAGGGGGCTAAATTCCACTTCGACAAGAAAAAAAGAGTAGGTCAAGCCCTAAGTGAGCTAAGACAGTGGTTAACCAACCCAAAAGAGTTCTCTTTGCAAAACCCAGAAAATGATCAGAAAAATTCTCAAAAGCCCTAAAATCATGGGTATTGGCTTGTTTTAGAGGAGATCACACTTTCTGGGCCACAAAGTGCACTTTGGACCTCCAGATTGCATGTTTTGGGCTGAAAAGTGTGATTTATGCTCCTCATTTCTCAGGCAGGAAATCACAAAAAATTTTACCATCTCAGGTGTGACTAGTTCTTGTGACCTGTGGAAATAACCAGAAAACTTTCAGAAGTTAGAAATTTTACTGACATAGGTTTAGAAAGCCAATAAATAACATTAAGAGATTGATAAAAGAAAAACCCTAAGATGAAAAATGAAGGTCACCCAGGTTTCTAAATCATAATTAAAAAATACGTAACTAAATCCCAAGTGGAGTCACCGTTCATTATGTAGAGTTCTTCTTGAAGGTGTACGAAAATAAAGCACTTTAGACTGTGGATGAAAAACAACCTTAATAGTAAAAATGGCTATAAAACAGTGTGGACCTGCAATAAATGATAGAAACAAAACCTGCCAAAGTCATGATCTATGCAGCGGAAATAGTTAAATAGCAAAATGGAATAGTAAAATAAGTGCAAATAACTTCAATAATCCAATGGAAACCATATATAAAGAACATGTTTTATTAGATGACACCTAGGAAGGGAACAAATAATGCTACCTGTCCTCCTCTGTGGGATGGGTTCTTAGCTATCCTCAATCTCTTCAGCTTTGTAGAGTCTCTCTCTTCTCCACAATGTGTAAACCTAGCAAACAAAATATTTTAGCTCAATGGGAACTCAAAAGAAAAATGAAAATGGTGAGCGGAAGTGATAATAACTGGAGCTGGAATAGTGAGTGCAACAATGAAAATGATCAAAAGTGAAGAATGGAACTAAAACCCTCCAATTTATAACAAAATATTAGGATATTCTCGAATAATGGAAAATAATAAAATATTATTGAGCAAATTCTAGAATTAACCTTTTGGAATTTTTATTATATTTGGTTGGAGGGTACAAATATTTAAATTGGTTAAATACTTTTATTTATAAATAATAAATAAAAAAATGGTTAATTTATCATCTCAAGGAATGTGGATAAGGAATAATAAACAAATAATGATTTATTTAAGTATTCCTAGAGGATTAATCAAACTTGACAAGGAATAATAACTAAATAATGATTCATTAATTATTCCTAGAGAAAAATAAGATAAATAATGACGTATATAATTATTTCTCATAATTGGATCAAATATGAGAAGGAATAATTTTGTTTTCTACGTAAAAGTAATCTATTAATATGTACACAAATATACAAAGAGGACAAGGCCTCGACCAAGGTATCGTAGAGTATTAGCAACATCTGGACCACCTCAACATTGGGGAAACCAGTCCAGTGAGAGCATAAACCTCAAAAACGATATCACTTCTCAAGTCCAGACCCCACAAAAGACACAGTAAGATGGTTCCTTGACTATTAGTCCAAATTGGAAACTAGAACCCAAGAAACACTAGCAAAAAACAAAAAGACCAGATAATGAACACCTGGGCAGCCACAGCCAGCCTCGAACTATCATTAGGCTACCCCTGCCTATTGTCCATCCCTTGGTTTCTTCCCCTTGGTTTCCGCCGATACGATATTCCGACGCGATCTGATTGCAATCGCATATCGCTATATGTAAAGGCCTTGCCCTTTCGTCTCCCCATTATGCGATCTGCCGTCGGGTCTGCATCATCGCATCACACATTTGAAGGTGTAAAGATTTTTCCCCTTGGTTTCCGCCGATGTGATATTGTGATGTGATCTGATTACAATCGCATATCGCTATATGTAAAGGCCTTTCCCTTTGGTCTCCCCATTATAGGATCCACCGTCAGGTCCACATCATCGCATCACACATACGAAGGTATAAAGGCTCCGCCCCTTGGTTTCCATTGATGTGATATTGCGATGTGATCTGATCACAATCGCATATCGCTATATGTAAAGGCCTTGCCCTTTGGTCTCCTCATTCTACGATCCGCTGGTCCTCGTTTAATTTCCGATCACCATTGGCATCATAGCCTGCATGGCAGGCCTTTAAAAACTCGAACCACAATCTGGGGAATGCGCTTCCTGTTGCACTAGGTCAGTGCAGATTTGCAGTTGATTTTGGTCATCTATGATGTTGAGAGGATCGTAGTGTAGAATCTGGTCCTGATCTATCCCAATGTTTGCTAGAAGATCAACAACTTTGTTACAGTCCCTTTTGACATGAATAAAAGTTATTTCTTTTCTGTCTTTTATCCATTTCTCTATTGTTTCAAGCCTTTTCATTAGTCTCCAACTGTTGACAACTCGTGAAGAAGATATTCCTTGTTGTATTTGAGTGGCCATATTGATGAGGGTTTGAGTATCCCCTTCTATAAGAATTGGATAGAAGTTCTATTAGTCAGTGAGCTTCATACCTTGCCATAGGCCTTCCAATTCTACAGAGTTGTTCGTGTCCCATCCAATGGAGCCAAAAAAATATAATAAGGGTTGGCCCTCATGATTCCTAAATATGCCTCCATATCCTACTTTGCTCGGGTTGCCTTTAGAGGTGTAATCAAAGTTTAACTTAATCACTCTTGTAGAGGGGCGTGACCAATATGAAAGCTGCCTGGTTGTGATGCTGGTTCTATGGGGATTCAATTGAACTTGTGGGAGCTGTAGATTCCAGTTGGCCGAAATGCTTAATTCCTGTGGCTGGGTTGGAATGTCCTCTGTTGTCCATTGATGCAATGTGAGAGTTTCCTTTATGTTCTGACATAGGTTAGTCCATATTATTTCTAAGGAAGTTTGATGATTTTTGAAAATTCGTTTATTTCTTTCCTTCCAAATTGTCCATAGAAGGAGACCTGGTAGGATGGTCCATAACTTGTTGAGAATTTTGCTGTTGTAAGGCACTGGAGTCCAATTGCGGATGGTGCCCCTTAAATCCCCAAGAATTCTGTAAGGTCTCTGGCATCTGAATGTGATCTTTTCCCAGAGTTGATTGGCCATGTGACAGGAATCCATGAGGTGTTGAATGGTTTCTTCATTATTTTGACAGTTGGAATAGTAAGAAGGACCATGAAATCCTCTTTTAATTAAGTTATCCCATGTGAGAATTCTTTGATGATACAACAGCCATATAAAAGTGGAGACTTTGGGCCAGATACCTGTGGTCCATATACGTTGCCAGGCAGGATCTATTGGTTCCTGAGTTTGGCACATTAATTGGTATGCCTCTTTGGTGGTGTATGTGCCTTTCGGTGTGTAGCCTCATCTTAGAACATCGCTTTCTGTATGGACTCTGATTTGTCTATTGGTAAGATCTTTGTGTAGATTCAAGTTATAAGCTTCCATTTCTTACTGTGCTATTTTCCTTACCAGATTCCATTTCCTGAATCCTTGTGTCATGCCTGGAGTCCAGAACTGTGCAACATTGTCTGCCTGGTTAATGTGGTTTGCATGATGATTTGTGTCTGGTAAGAATGCTTCAATTTTGGGTATCTGTTGCCAGGAGTCCATCCAAAAATTTGTTGTTCTCACGTCCCTTATCTCCCAGAAGCTATGCTGGTAGATTACCTCTCTGTGTTGCTTGGTCGCGTTCCAAATTATGGAACCTGTAGGTGTAGTCGTGATTTTGATTAGTTCTTGTTGCAGTCTATTGTTGGTATATTTTTCTGTCCACAGTTGCGCCCATAGCTTCTATGGATAGGAAACCCATTGCCACCAAATCCTTGCACATATCAAAGTGTTGCTTTATTGAGGATCTCATAGACCAAGGCCTCCCTGTTTTTTGGGCTTGTAGACTTTATCCCACTTGACTAGAGCCCATTTTCTGTTTTTTCCTGTGGCACCCCATAGAAAATTGCTTTGCAAATTGTGAATTCTTTTTAGAACCCATTTCTCCGCGGCAAGCACTGAGAACAGATAGAGGGGAATTGATTGTAGAACAAATTTTATCAGGACTAGTCTACTTGCCATACTGAGAGTTCTATATGTCCAAGATAATAGTCGACTTTCCATTTTCTCTATGAGTTGATGCCAGGAAGCATGATTTAAGGCTGAGTCTATAAGAGGGGCACCTAAGTATTGAGACGGAAGATTGGCTTGAGAGAAACCAATGATGCAGGTGATGATTCTTTGGGTGGGAATAAGTGTATTGAAGAAAAAAATCTAAGATTTGGAGGTGTTGATGGTGGTACCCAAAGCTTCTAAAAACGTGTCTAAAATTGCTTTGAAGGTTCTGGCTTCTTGTACAGAGGGATGACCAAAGAGCATATTGTCATCTACAAATTGTTGATGGGTGATGGCAGCGGATCCATGGACAGAGAGTCCTTTGAGATTATTGGATTGGACTGCATGTTTTATGTTACGACCTAGACCTTCAGCCATAATTATAAAAATAAAAGGGGACAATGGGTCACCTTGATGAATTCCTCTGGAAGGGTGATAAGGTTTAGAGGGGATCCCATTGACAAGGACAGAGCAAAGTGGGGAGGATATGAGAGTCATAATCCATCGAAACTAGGTTCTGCTAAAGCCAAAGGCCATTAGCAGCTGTTTTATATATGTCCAACTAATTTTATCAAAGGCTTTGGAGAGGTCGATTTTCAGCAACATACCTGCTTACTTGATCATTTTGAGCAAATGAATGGTTTCATGGGTTAAAATTATACCATCCAGAATTTGGAGGCCTTCAACATATCCAGATTGCTCTGGAGATATGAGAAGAGGGAGGAGCGGTTTGAGGCGATTGGCTATGACTTTCGAG
Organism: Pinus taeda; assembly: GCA_000404065.3. Classification (NCBI taxonomy): domain Eukaryota; kingdom Viridiplantae; phylum Streptophyta; class Pinopsida; order Pinales; family Pinaceae; genus Pinus; species Pinus taeda. The sequence continues at coordinate 75,510 of APFE031345547.1, read as the reverse complement.
ATAATTTTGTAGATAACATTGCAGAGGGCAATAGGCCTAAACTTCTCCAGAGTGCTTGGTTGCGTGACTTTGGGAATAAGGGTGATGAAAGTTGAATTGAGCGAGGAGAGTAACAAGTGCATTTCTCTTGATTCCTCCACCACATTCCAAACATTTGCTTTAATAAGATCCCAGAAGTGATGGTAAAAATTGGACGTGAAGCCATCAGGTCCCAACACCTTTCCCGCCTTTAGTTGATTGGAAGCCTCTTCAACTTCCATGATTGTGACTGGCCTTAGCAGTAATTTATTATGCTCCTCAATGATGAGTTTAGGTATATGCTATAGGATATCATTGATGGCATTTTGTCTGTCTGTGGGTTGTTCTTGATGAACAACTTTGAAGTGATTTATCAGCTTTTTCTCTATGTCTCCCTATTTTTCCAATTTGTCTCCTTGAGAGTTTTGAATATGTGAGATTGTGTTGTTCATTCTTCTTTGTATGGTTGTGTTGTGCAAGAACTTAGTATTTCGTTCCCCTTCTTTTAGCCATCTGATTCTTGATTTCTTTTGCCATAGTAATTCTTCTTGTTTGCCTCTTCCATCTAGCTGTGTTAGTAGAGTTTGTTCCTATTTGGCATACTCCTCTGTTCTGCCTTCTAGGATGATTTTCTGTTGAAGCTCTATCATGCTCTGCTCCAGGACTTTTTTCTCTTGGAAGATGTTGCCAAAGGTGGTATGGTTCCAAATTTTGATTTGTTTTTTGATATGTTTCAGTCTTTGCTGGAATTGGTACATAAGCGAGCCTCCATTTGGAATAAATCTTTCCCAAGCGTCTTTGACCACGATGTTGAACTCAGGGTGGGTAAGCCAGAAAGCTTCAAACTTGAATGGTTTTCTGTTGGAGTTTCCTAGATTCTTCCATTGTAAAGTAATGGGCCAATGATATGAGCCAGCAAAGGGTAAGATAGAGGCCCTTATATCTCCACCAAGATGAACAAAGTTGTCTGAGAGTAGAAATCTATCCAACCTGGATGCTATTTGTTGAGTACCTGCTCTTTTCTTGTTCCAAGTGAAGATGCCATTGTCAACAGGTGGGTCCACAAGACTATTGTGTTGAATATATGCTTTGAACTCATTGCTTTCTTTTTCTAGCTTTCGTCTGCCTCCCAGTTTTTCCTCTAGCTGTGTTATCATGTTGAAGTATCCTCCTGTTATCTAGAGTGGATAAGGTCTTGGGGCATTTAGGATCTTCAATGTTTCTAATTGCTTTATCTTTTGCGTACTTTCTTGGGCAAAGTAAACATTAGTTAGGTGTTCGTGTATGTTGGTGCTGATCAGATGAAACATGGCTTGAATGAAATAGTGTGAAGCATGGATATTTTTTAAGGACATACGCTGAGAACTCCATGCTATGGCTAATCCTCCTGATGCACTGGTTGCATCGACTATTGTTGTTTGACATCCTGCCTAGGCTTTGGATAAAATGGGTTCTAAGGTACTGGTGCTACATTTTGTTTCTTGCATCAATACAATATGTGGTTGTTCTTGCAGGATCATGTTTTTCAGCATTCTGTACTTCCTAGGACCATTAAGTCCTCTTACATTCCACGAGATGAGCTTCATGGTTGACTCGTAGGTAAAGATCGGTAATATTTGGTCAACTTGGAGCATCTTCCCGACTCCACTAGCATTTCCCCAATTAATATGGTATGTTGTAGATCTGTCTTTCTTCCTCTTTTCTTTCCATCTTTAATGATATTTTTCCCATCCCATTTGCATCCTTGCTGTATGCCCAAAGTATTATGCTGATGCACCCTTGTGAGCACTACTTCCAAATTTTCCAGTTGTCTTTCTGGTATTGAGTCGAACTCTTTCCTTTTGTAGGCTTGCTCTAGATTGAAGATGTCTATTTCCCCTAGATCAAAGCTTTCTGGTTCCTCTTCCATTAAGCTTTGTAGACTTCCCCCTTCTTGGTGGATTGGTGGCTAAGAAGGTTCTGCCTGAATATCATCTATGTCCATATTTTTATCAGACCATAGGGCTTTTTGAATAATAGGATTAGGGTTGGGTTGCGAATCTGAGGCCGGTTTTTTAGAGGGGATAAATTTAGAGGGATGACTGGTGTCAGTTTGGGTGAGAGTGGGGGACAGAGGTTTGGAAGGAGCAGAGCTTTGGTTTGCTGGCCTGGCCATTTCTGAATCGAGTTGTTCTAAATCTGTTAGAATATTAAAGTTGTTTCTGGAGGATGGCAAAGTAGAATATGAAGCTGCATTTTTGGGTGCTGAGGGAGGTTTCTTGTTATGCTTTTTCCTGTTGGTTATCTTGGTGAAGTCTGCTGGATTAGACTTGTCGCCAGATTCTGTGGTTTTAGGTGGCAGATTTAAGGGACAGTCACGAAAGAGGTGATCGTGGGTATGGCATCACCTGCAATGGAAGGGTACATGTTCATAGTCAAGGGGCTAAATCCATTCAAAGTCATCGTGAAGAAGACTTACCGTGTCCGGTAGCACATGGCCAAGCTTCATGTAGATGCAGATCCGTGCATAGGATGTGTATCTTCGGAGCTTAGTTTCCTCTGCCACCTTTATAAACTCACCTAGTCCATTGCCAATGGATGTTAGTGAATTCTCATCCCAGTATTCTAGTGGAAGCGAGTACAAGCGTACCCAGATTCGTGCCTAGCTGAAATCTTCCTTATTAGGGTTGAATCTTTCGACCCAGTCACACAGATAGAGACCTGTTGCGTTGAAGAAATAAGGTCCTCCATCTAGGACCCTATTCTAGTCTTGAAGGAAATTGAAAGTGGCAGTGAAGAAGCCCTTAGGGCCCAACTGTAGAGTTACACGACCTTTGGGCTTCCATTTTGAAGTGATCTAGCCTTGCAGTGCTTTTTCAGTAGGACAGAAGCCTATGAATTTGCCAATCAGGGCATGATCTTTCATGTATTGTATTTGTGCATTTATCCTGTGACTAGGTAGCTCAATCTTGGGCCTTTCCATAGCGATGATCTTGCATGTGGGTGATGAAGTGTTCTTTGTCTTGCCTAAAGTCGTTGGTTTTTCCAATTTCTCTTGTTCCAAGTCTTCTTGTTCATTCTCCTCTAGCTACTGCGCAGACCGTGTTTCATCCTTCTCTGCTGTTTTAGTTTCGCTCTCAGTGTGGTTTTCCTTATTGTGTGTTTTGGGGGAAGGCATTGATGCCTCCCCTATTGGACCACTCATTTTCCTCTGCTTATCAGAGTCCCAGAATTAGATTTGACAACTTTGTTGGGGTCTGTAAAGCTATGTGCTCAGACTGTGCACTGTGGAAGATTCTGTCAGGAACCCTAGTTCCTTAGTGCACCATCACTCCACAGTTTCCAGGTCGGTTCATCAATATGACAAGGAATATTAGTTAAACAATGGTTTAATTAATTATTCCTAGAAGATAATTAAATAAATAATGATTTATTTAATTATTCTTCATGGGTTAAACCAAAAATAACTTAACAAATGTGGTTTATTAAGTAATTTCTTATAGTGAAAGAAATTTTACTAAGCTAAAATTGGCCCTACATGGTGTACCCATTTAGTAGTTTATGGCTAGATGATAAATTTTTTTGGTGATAACAAGATGAAACAACATTTATCTCGGAAGAAGAAGCCACGAGACGGTGGGATTGAGGCTTTTGAGTAGGTGAGGTAAGAGAAATACCAGATGGTTCACTCACCAAATGGAAATTGGAAAAACCAATCTTACCATCAACGACATGATATTATTTACCATTTGGAGGAGGAACAACATTTGAAGGTCTCAGAGCATTTGGCATCTTGTCATAGAGTGTGCTCGATTGGGTATAAACAAGATTCAAATATTGTGCACAAGAAATATCTTGCTCCGCAGTCACGACTACACCCTTACCCAAATATTTTGTTATAGGGGCTAACAGAGATTTGACAAACCATTCCACTAAATATTGATTGGGAACATAGGCCTTGACCAACCGACAACGAGATCTCCACTCATGAAAGTGATCTGAGATGTCAGTGGAATCTGATTGTTTGAAGTTGATCAAGATTTTTGTTCTAGTTTCATATCAAATCGAAAACTGGAAATGTGTGAGGAAGGTGGTGGCTGAAGTGTTGAAATCATGAAATGACTCTCTAGATAATTCAATATGACATTTAGCTGCGGTACCTGTAAGCATTCATTGGAAAAGGCAAAGTCGAATAAAATCATTGTTAAGGGAGTTCGGAGAAGACCATAGATGATACATCATAACGTGCATCAATAGGTCTTCTCCTGGATTCCAATTGAATTTTGGGATATCAAAAGGAAATTTAGTGAGAATAATTACATACCATGGCAAATGAGTGGAGGGGTATTTAGTGAACCGAGTTAAGTCTAGAAATTTGGGAGTAGCCATAAAAGGCAATTGTCAATTAAATTCCAGAGGAGGATGACCTGGATATGAAAGAATAAATTGGAAAATAGGTAATTTCATCCCTAGATAAAGAGGGTTCTGACAATAAGGAATATGGGTACTAGAAAAGGGAGGATTCTAATAACCAATATACAAGGGACCTTGTTGTCCAACCCTGGGATGATAATGAAGTTGTTGGAAGGTTGGGTTTGAGTCTGCTGGCCTTGAAAAGTTGTTTGAATAATACCTTGATATGGTCCATATTGTTTCCCGATGAGGGTTTCCATTGTTCCATAGTAAGGTGGGTTTGATTGGGACTATTCCATGCTATGAATAATCTAACCTATCGAAACTTGAGGAGTACCCTGTCCAAGCAGTTGAAAATGTAAGGTACCTTGTATAGGATGGGTAAACGAAACTTGGAAAGTGCCATATATCGAGGGAAAGGGTTGTGATGGAACAAGATATTGTAAAAGTTGGCTCACATGTATTTGAGATTTTTTGGGTGTTGATGGATGTATAGGAATTTGAGTCGTAGATGGTGGAGGTTGAGGATTCAATGATTGGTCCCAAAATGGGCCAGGTTGAATGGGAAAAGTAGGTTTCCAAAATCTGAAAACCGCTCTAGGATAATGACGACTATAATAAGGTTGATTACCAATTTGAGGTATACCAACAACAGGTTTCCCCCCTGCTAAAGGAAGAGGGTATGATGGAGGAAACTATGATCTAGATGAAGGGTAACCAACATAAGAAGGTATAGGTTGTTGATGTTATCCTTGCCCACTAACATAAGGGCTTGCCCGCTACTCAATCGTAGTTGTAGATGGAAGAAGAGGAGTAGTTTAAGAGGCACTCATAAGATAAGTACCAAATATATTCCAAAATTATATGACATGGGAGAGGTCCAAGGACTAGAAGACGCACAAGAAAAAGTACCAGATAAAGACCAATAACCAGGTGGGATGGACGGGCCACCATACAGATGAGTTTATGCTGATGTTGCAAACATATATGAGGAATCAAAATTCGATGTCTCAACCATAGTGGAAAACACGGGCTAAGAGGTTAGATTAGTTTTAGTCATGCTCAACAACCCTGTTGAATATTGTCGCAAGAGATCAATAGGTATGTCCAAAGAATCATGTAAATGAGTTTGCATTAGAGTCTAAAAAGAAGGAAAAGGATCTATATGATAAAAATGGATTCCTTCCCAATGAACAGGAGTAGAAGGACAAGACTCTTCCTGTGGGATATTTTCAATACTTGCAAGTCTACGAATAAGAGGTTCACCGCTGGGTCTAAGATATATAGGTTTTGTTTGAGACAAAGGAAGAGAGGCGAAAGGTTCTAAAGTAACAAGTGAAGATGGCTGAGGCTCCTCAGTTTCAACAAACTTAGGAATCAAAGTTTCTGACTCAGAAAAGGTCATTTTCAATAACCTTAGGCAACAAGGTTTCAGGGACTTCTATTTCCATTGTGTCAGTGTCACTGACAAGAGTAGATGTGATCTTGGGCTTAGAATTCAAAGGGATAGATGACTATGGTAGATTAATATCAAGAGGAGTGCCAGAAATGCTTCCTAATGTTTTTGATTCAGTAGTTTTCATCTTCTTATGCTTCTAATTATAACCAAGAGTAGACTCTAGTGGAAGAAGAGGCTTATTTTTCATTTCACGCAAACGATAGAGTGGGGGATTTTGTTCTTCCATGTTGCATAATAAATTTTATTAACACAAAAATAAATAAATCAAAAGGAGGGAAATATAGACATAAGCGATTACCAAGCAACCATGAATTGTAATATACACCTTGGTGAACCAAGGACTTAACGTATGAAAACAAATCTACCCGAATTCTATTTTTGGTGTATCATGGTATACAAGGCAGCAGACTCAGTTAGCTATGGCTAGATAAAAACCTATAGGGGACTCCCAAAATATACTCAATGGTACATGAGAGTGAAGTCCATAGTAGTGTTGTTTAATGCATAACCATTTTATGAGAGAGTTCCATATACTTTATGTGCATGGAGCATCATCCAGTATACCCAAAGGTACGTGGAGAACAATCCTATACACTGAAATATGTAGAACAAGATCTCACCCCCAAGATGCAACACTAGAAAATGATGACAACTCCTACGTTTAATGACACTGGATCACGTCTCTAACCTAGACCTCTAAATATTTATGTTAATGTTACAAATGATCCTTAGGTTGATTTAGTAAATTTTACTGTTTATCTTTGATTAAATTTTAGTTTTGGGTCCACCACAAATGTCATGTGAATAACCTAAAATGGAAATCTAGCATGAGAAAATGGAAATCTTTCTCTTTCAATGAAAGTATAGCTAAGGGAAGAAACAACCAGTATGCAACACACAACATGCATAAAATAATATGCAAGATGAACTTTCCCTTTTCAATGCAACTGTTCTTGTATCAATGCACATACAAAACCCTAAATGGCAATGCAAATTTTTTCCTTTCTACATGCTCAATTTTTGAAATGAGGAAAATTAAGATGCAAATGTTTAATCACTGATTGAAATGCACTTTCCAGAATGAGGACTGAAACAACAATTCATCCAAGCGACCAATGACCAAACAAAATCAGTTTTCAAACAACCAAACGATTATAACAAATAAAAATCAAAACCAATTCTTACCAAAGGAAATACAAAACAAAAGAAAACAAAATGGACGATTCAGAGAGAGCACAAGGCACTCAATACTCAGGGAACAAAGAGAGAGTCAGAACAAGGGCAAGTTTTTTGCAAAAATAGGGGCTAACATTGGTGCAGAAGAGGCACAAGTTCTTTGCAACGCATGTACAAAGTGGGCCCAGATGAGTAGAAATGCTCTATGAGAGGCATCGAGGGTGCACTAGTCCAAGAATAGAGGATCCTGACACAAAAGTTGAAAAAGAGACTCAATGAAATGGCTTCCTAGGTATGTTATTGCCTGGGTAAAGAAGAAAAGGTCTATCAAGGAGGTAATCAAACATAATGGACAAAGCAACTAGCAAGGGATACACCATTCCCTAGTATTGTCGCGAATTTGTTATACAATGTTTACGATTGTGGACAAAAGTATCTCCCCTAGGTTTGGTGGCTAACCTAGAACAACAAAGAGATAAGGAATACAATGCTTTCCTTAAAGTAAATAGATGATGGTATAAAGCCTACCTAGAATTCGTCACAGGGTTCACTCCTTCTTTAGCTTGAATGCCCCAATTCCAACTATGATTGCCAAAAATAGAGCCTACACAGTGAGATGACACATGCCAAGAAACTACGGGATCTATGCAGTATCATCTGTATACTCTATTAAATATATCAACATGGTATTGAAATATATGAAATAACAACATCACATATAGGAAAACAGAGAATTATTTTCATTAATATAAATGGAAGGACTTGGCAACCTAAAATAGGTGTTGATCTTGTAGAAGAGCTCCTCCAAGGTTGACTTGTCCTTTCCTTGTCACCAAGTGAACCTCCACTTACCCTAAATGCATGAAATTAAACCTTTCACCACAATGACATAAAGGTAAAATCAATGTCCAAAATACAATCCCTTGCATATGTAAGGTTGTAAATATGTAGAGGATTTGGGTAAGTTGGGAGTTCTTATCCAATTACCGATCTAATGTTTTAGATCCAACTTTGATGGGAGGATGGGATCAAAGGATAAGGAATGGAAACTCCAAATTAGGGTAGGATAGGATCTGCACATTTTATTTGAGGTAACTGATTGTAACAAATTCTAGAAGCTTTTGGAATAGGAGGCTTCGAAAATTTATGTCTTTTTCCCAAATTTCTAGAACCAACAAAGGTGAAAAGGGGAGAAACTTGTAGGTAATCAACATACGCCACATTGGAGCAATTTGTAGGTGAAATCTATCCAGCAAGAGGCTAGGGTGCATTGGTCCTAAAATTGGCTCAGATGATGTAGTTTTAGGCAGACAATCTGGGAAATGAAGGGTACATGCTTAGGGCTTTATGCAATGATGATGTCAAGGGGGATTATGATGTTGATTGATCCCATTATGAGTTCCATTGATTGGATGTGATAAAATGGCATATAATAATCATTAAGTCATGATAGAGCACATACAGTCCAATTGTTGAACCATGCTTTGATACCACCAGTAACAACATTCCATTACCCAAACCATGAGTAAGAGGGAGGTCATTTTGGATACCCGGCCTTGAAAATACTACTATGGAAATGGGGTATAACATTTCAACTTTTAAAAAACTCCTCTAGATCCAAAATGACCATCACCATCACGTTCATCTTGTTGAAACAAATTTGGCGATATATAATTTTACCTCAATCTGACCAAAGACCAATGGTTATAGCCTTTTAAAGATAAAACCATCTCACCCTTGCCACATTAGCAGGATTCCATGTGGAAGTCTGCCATTGGCCATTGTGATTAGCAGCTCCATAGGAATGTTGGGTCAACCTTTGCACATAATAAAGCACCTATGAATTCTACTTGGGCTTGACCCTCAAATCCTGACCTAGTCAAAGTCTACCTAAATGCATGGCACACATAATTCTTTCCTTCCACCAACCCTCAACCTTTGACCATTGACCTAGTTGGGGTCAGCTCCTCTCGGTGGCTTAACGCTTTTAACAATGGTCCAAACTTGACTCCCAACGTAGTTAGAGTCGGCTATGCTCCTCCGCTTCCATCCACTTGCTCCATGTTGTAACTCGACATCCGACTTAGGTTAAGGTCCCTACCCTGTGGGTGAAAATCAGGATTTTTACACTATTTTTTATTTTATCTAAGGATTCCAGAGGATAGTTATTGCAAGGTTTTTAAAGGATTTTAAGGGCCTCCAAGGGACAACATATGCACCTCCTGTCCTTCAAACTAAGGGTAATTCATTAAACCACAATAGGCACACAAAATCATCAAGGAAGGTCACCAAACATGATAAGTTAAAAATGATTTTCCCCAAAAAATAGACAATTGACAATGCTTCCTCTCTCACATCTGCCCACATTTTAATGGAAGGGAATACAACAATAATACTGAAAAATGGTCACCTTCATCCTTGTAACCTCATAGGATTTACAATCAATTATTCAACATATGAATATAAGTAACAAGCCATATCATGCATCGGATCCTTAAATCATCTACTCAGTAAGGTTTATAACAGAAATCCAACTTCCTTTGCTGAAATCAGGACATAAGGATCCTACATCCAACATATACATATCAATACATGGAAAGACATTAAGATGCACCTATTAATATGGTTGTAAAATATATCATTCTTGTCATGCCACACTAGAAGTGCTTCAGCTAGATAATGCAATGAAATCTAAAGCTACTTCTAGTACATGCATCCTATCAAGATCCTTTGTCCACACTCCACTAATATTACAACTACAAGAAGGCACATGCACAAATAATGAAGTATTTGTCTATGAGGACTATGTACTCCTTCATGCACAAAATAGGGATGTCATACAAGATTTAATCTTGGAACTGAATCCAATTCATTTGAGCTTCCAAAAGATGGTTCACATGTACACACACACAGACACACAGGTAATCTTCAAAGAGATGGGCTAATGATAACAAAAAAGATCAACTCTCATTTTACTTGCCTACTACAACTCTTCAATCATACCAACAACATGTTAGGTAGCCTATATAACCCATGAGCTCAATCTGACTTCAGACAAGAATGGTAGTTCCTCGCATCATAAATCCAAATGCTTATGGACAACCATTAAGAACATATATCTCTCATATTCATTTACACTTCCTATCAAGGAACATAACCAACCATTCAAAGATTAAACAAAAGAATTTTAAGCTTTTCAAGCTATATATATATATATATATATATATATATAATATATATATATATAATGGCTATGATGCCACATGATAATCACACAAAAACATATACAAGGAAACGTATCTTAAATCCAACATAGATGGTTAATTAAGTTTGGGACTTCAATTCTCCTCCCAACCATAGATAGTTGTAGCCAAGGCTCACTTGCAGCCATTACCCCTTAGCTACATTCCAAGGGTTTGAGGTGGTCTTGTTCAAGGAAAATAACAATGATCAACAACTAAAATGGGGTCTTTAGAGGCTCTTCTTCCTCCACCCATCAACTACTCAATGGTTCACTGACACACAAGAAGATTTAGAGATCAATGTATCTATACCCTAATTGTCCCACCAAATTCTCCAACCTTGAGCATTGCCTTTTCTCCCTATGTTAATTCAAATTTTTTGGAAGAGTCAAACCACTCCAATCCGAGCTTCCTTCCATTTCTGTGGTTTCTCCTAAGTCAAGCTTTGTCTCTTATCCTACAATTGTGTGTTTTCCTTCTCTATCCATCAAGAGAACTCATGTTCCTTCTTGTTGAATACAACTTCACCCAACTAAGCTGAATCCCTTTTCTTTTGCTCAGGAAATGTGTGAGTCTCCTCTTTCCTTTCCTAAAGTGTGTGTCCTCTCTCTTTTGATGAAATTTATGGTTATACCTTATCCTCCCTCCAGAATTCATGTGATGTTCTCCTTTTTTGCAGAAATTTGTGGCCAATTATTTCTCTCTGTTTTCCTTGCCACTCATTTTTCCATGCTGTCAGTCCCCTACTTACTTGTCATGCCTTCCAACAGTATGGGCATATCCCTAAAGTTACAACCAAAAATATCTTCAATAGGCCAACCTATTAAAGGCACACCAACAATATTTTAATGGTTGTCGCACTAGTTCTAATTCTATTTCCTTGAAGAAGTAACCGATCTCTTTCCCAATTAATTTGACCTCCCTTAGAACTCTTGGAATGCGTGTCCCTTATTCAGCCCATAATTATTTTAATAATTCAATTACATGATAATTTTACATGGTTGAATCAATCCATTCATGGTTTGGTTGTTACACTTGGGACGTATTTATGAACATGTTGGGTCTCATAGGGACCCTGCACATGTAGCACCACCACTGAGATTGTTTCCGTGACCATCTCGGACCGTGGTATTGCCGATGGATCTAGAGAAATCATCACAGCTTGGTGCTGAGACTAGTTATACCATTACAAATAGCATGCAAAGGACATTGGCCATTGCACATGTCACATTACATGGAGATATGAGTAGATCACCTCCATTGCGTCATGACCCACCAATTGCATTACATGATCATTCATATCTCGAGAGTCTAGGGTATGACAAACTTTTATCATATGCATGTATGTATCGTGATACCATTCGTGACACTTGGAGGATGCATGCCCTACGTGACACACACCAAGTACATATATACAAAACTTTTAACTCTTATTGTCAAATTACACATTATTTATATTAATAAGTTCATATTAGATTGCATTTATATTAATAATGTCATGATAACATGCATGCACAACCGAACTACATAGATAAGCTTCTGAGGTCATCTAAGAGGGAAGTTGACTAGCCATAGTAGCCTCCTCTACTGCATGCTTCCATGGGTTAGTCTCCTCCATTACCATCTCCACCTCATAAGATTCATTGACTAACAATTGAGGTGAATTTTTTTATTGCTAAGATTTCAACATTTTCTTTTTTTAATTAATATGTATGAATGCTAATTAATTTGCAGACTAATTATAATTTTTGTTTGCCATTGTGTACACAAGCCCATATGTAGAGGGGTCTTGATGTTGCAGTTATGTGGACACATGAGTGGGATGTTGGGTATGGAGGCATTGAGCCACACACAAGGGAGCACCAAACCCAGATTGATCAAAACCCCAATCCACCCCACTTCCATTTGCACTCAATTGAGTCATAGGTAGGGGACTATTTAAATGCATAGTTCAAAATCATTTATTTCTAGATTGATTATTTTGTACAAATTATGTTCTAATTAATTTGAATTTAAATGTGTTATATTACAATGCTAGCTAATGGATGCTCACTCTGCACAACAGAACACACATAAGAGTTATAGAAGTGATACTTTCTAGAGTGGATCATAGATAGTTTGTATATTTTCAGGCCCATTTCATAGGGTACATTCACAAGTGATGTATAGAATTTGTATGTTTTCATACATGGACAGCGTATGGATGTGTGAATTTTATTTCAGTTTAAGGATGCTTATCATTTGAGTTTGTGGATGTTTGTGTATAATACAATTTGCATTTATTTTCATATGGATAGTTTATTATCATACATAACTAACAAGATAACAATTTTGACTTCTCAGGAAATAAAGTAAGAAAATGATACAATCTTAGTATGATGCAAGTCACTTTGATACTTAAAATGAACTAAAATATATCATGTACATCAATTTAATATTGAATTTGTAGAAAGTGTCTTTTACTGCAATCAATATATGTTAATTTAAACAATTAAGAGTGATTCAGAATACAATGAAAGGTAAAAGAATTCCTCCTAAATCGATAAAAATCAATTTGGAAACCCTAGAGTATTAGTTAAAAACCTTAGGAAAAATTTAAATGAAAAACAAGTTTACATTTGGAAACTAGGTAAGCAAAAGTTGACATGGACCAAGGGTTATAAGTTGAAACATGTAAAGAAAATGGTTTCAAGCTCATGGAAAGATGGATCAAAGAAGATTACACCAGTAAAGGTATCAGTCTTTGTGTCAACAAAAAGGGTGATTCATAATATGATGAAAGGTCAAAGCATTCCTCGTCACTAAAAAAAAAAATCAATTTGGAAACCCTAGCATTCTAGTCACAAACCCTAGGGAAAAGTTAAATGAAAAATAAGTTGGGACTTGGAAGCTAGGTAACAAAAGTTAGCATGGAACAAGGGTTCTAAGTTGAAATGTGTTTCGAGCTTAGGGAAATATGGGTCAAAGAAGAGCACACCAGTAAAGGTATCATTCCATGTGTCAACAAAAAGGGTGATTCACAATATGATGAGAGGTAAAATCATTCATCCTCAATCAATAAAAATCAATTTCGAAACCATAGGGTTCTAGTCACATGGAACAAGTGTTCTAAGTTGAAACATGAAAAGAAAAGGGTTTTCAGCTTAGGGAAAAATGGATTGAAGAAGAGATCATGTCAGTAAAAGTATTTCTCCTTGTGTCAATAAAAAGGGTGATTTAGAATATGATGAAAGGTAAGAACATTCAACATGTATGAAAGGTAAAAGAATTTTCATGATGATGTGAATTGTATATAGGAGGCACCTAAATATGCTACAATCCCTATGAAACATGTAACTAACGACAAGCATTCTATTCTGAGAAAGAACTTAGTTGGCAAGAAAGGAAAGAAATCAACAACACCTAAGACTATTGCATTTGTAAGCACACCCAAACACATACATTCTATTTAGGGAAACCAAATGAATCACATACATAAGACAAATCAAAAAATAAATGGTTAATTTTCCCTTTAATTCTAAAGAGTGAAACAATTAACAAAAGAGGTTTATCTGAGGTTTTGTGTATGAGAGAAAAACCTTAAAATACCTAACATCCTTCTGCTAAAGTAGTAACCGAGCCTTGTGAATATTTTAGAATAGGGTACTAGGGAGACATCATAAATGTCACTAGTGACACTTCCAACAACCAAAAAACCAACCAACGTATGGGGAGGGTTATAATGGCCAAACATACTAGGACTATATCTTGAAAGAGATGGTAATGCTTCCAATAGCCTGGCGAAGGTCACCTCAGGTCTGAGGTCTCTTACACCTCAACCTATAGGGAATGATGCCCTAAGATTTGGTCACTAAGTTACCTGCGTCTAGCGGGAACGTATGAATCTCAACTTCTTGTTGTTAGTTTTGGATCCAAAACCCCTACCATGTGTTGAGAGAGAAGATGAAGTTATGTGAAATATGTCACCTAGGCCTTACCCCCTTCATAGGTTTCTCTCCATGTATTGGATTTGTCACTGGATGATGCAATATTTTAAGCTCCCTAAAAAGAAAATTTATATGTTTCAATATGAAAAACAACCATGGTGACTTATGTGTTGCTTGTTGCCATGATCCTAGCATGAACTATAAGTTATCTTGTGGCCCATGTGGGGAATTTAGTGTGTTCAGGTTAAGATTTATTTTAGAAAGGTTTTTCTTCAGTTAGGGTGTGCAACAAAATATAAGCTCAAATAAATTAGGTACAAATATTCCGGAAAGATGATACCCTTTATACAAAGTTTAACTAAACTTAGTGTGTGGGGTGCATGTGTGTGCAAGTGAAATTGTGAGCATATAAGGTGTGAATTGATGTGGATATCCAATGATCCTTTACAATTCCCTTAATTAAACTATGTAACGTTTATCACTTGAAAGAAAAGAAATAATGTGTGGATTATGGATCACTTACCTTTTTCCTAATTATATTGTGAGCATGTATTTTTGTGCAAAATTTCAAAGTAAAATATAAGCAATTACTCTACTTGTACATAATGATTACTAAAGAAAATTTGGTTAGCAGTGATGGTGTGTGCAAAGTGAACCTAGTGCACATACAAAATGTTTGGATTGCAAGCATATGGATATGTGGATCATGATTCTTTAATACAACTCCCTGATTACACTATGTAATGTTTGTTCCTTGCAAGAAAAAAATGGCAGCGTGGATGATCAACTACTTCTTTCCTAATTATAGAATGTGAACATTATGTTTGTGTGCAAAAATTTCAAAGTAAAATGTAAGCCTCAATTACTCTACTTGTAATGGTTAGTAAAACAAATTGGTTAGGAGAGATAGCATGTGCAAAATGAATCTAATAAACATACAACGTGTTTGAATTGCATTTGTGAAATATCTATTATATATTTCTGATGCATCGTTAAATATATTTTTATAAACTTAATAAAATACAATAATGTCAATTTTTTTAACATCATATCATTTCACGTTATATTCTATTTTGTATTTTAAAAAAATCTAAATATTAAAATATGTAAAACAATTTAAATGGTTATTTATTTGCATATTATTTATTTGAATCAACTGAAACTAGGAAATATTGCAATAAGAAGAGCGTCAATTGTATTTCATTCCTGAAGTCTTAACTGCAATCTGAAGCCTCAACTGCAATCTGCCCCTGATTAACTTGAGTTAACTGGGGGTGCTAAATCAACTGCAACTATGAAATATTGGAATAAGAAGAGGAGCGTCAATTGGATTTCAACTCCACTAAGCAAGCGAGGCAATGCGTGCATGGGATTGGGAAGCAAAAGTCAGATGGGTGGTAACGCCTCATGATCGACAACTGCAATCTGCCCCTCATCACATCTGAAACATTCATTCACTCATTATTATTATTGGAATGAATAAATAAATGTTTGAGACTGATCCGGGAGAGATATGCGAGTTGAAAAGTATGACGGGTAACGGGGAATTTGCATAAATAAATAAATAAATGTTTGAGACTGTGATCTGGGAGAGATATGCGAGTTGAAAAGTATCACGGGTAACGAAGAATTTGCAGAGAGTTTTCCCATAATCTGAAACCTCATGATCGACAACTGCAATCTGCCGGTAAGCGCACCTGGAACATTCATTCACTATTTATTCATTAGTCTAGTGAATAAATAAATGCTTCAGAGTGTGATCAATGAGAGAGATATCCAAGTTGACGCCTCAGTTGTATGACAGACGCAAGAGTCGAGAAAGAGTGGACAGGATTTTCAATATCATCTCATACGCATTTTGTGAATGACAATGAGATGATGTTGAAAAACCGAGCCCAAAATAGAGTTGCTGTCAGCATATTAGATTAGATTAATAATGAACTGCAAACAGATTAGATTAGATTAGATGAGCAGATTTGCGGCAAATTTCCTACCAGAACTGCAAACGGTTGTCACCATGCACTTTGGATAAGAATAAAAGTACTGGTCAAGGGACACACCTCTATAAACCTTGACGGTATTATTTTTTTTAAAAGAAACATTCGAAAGGAAAGCCATGTTCTTAATTTTTCAACCTAGTCTTTTATTTTTCATTACAAGTGAACGGCGAGATTTGTAA
>APFE031345547.1:0-47232 GCA_000404065.3 Pinus taeda | reverse complement strand
TTTTAATGACTTTCTCTCTTTTTGAAGTTTTGACATGGAGAGCAGAGGTATAAGGCTTGACAAGGAGGATAATATGACTATTGATGGAGCCATATTAACTGCAGATAGTCATGGTGACAAATTTCAGTGTAACAAGGTGAAGGACATGGTGCATATTCTCATATTGGATGAAAAAGAAAGTGTTAAGCTTCATGCACAATTGTTGGCTATGAAGGAAGGGAAGGAAGCAATTCTCCAAAGGTTGCATGCCATGGAGAAACAACTCCTTCAAGCTCAAGAAGCTTTGTCCAAGAAAATGCCTAATGAGGAGATAAACCATTCAAAGTTGTCTTCAATTTCCTTTATTGAAAAGTGTGTTGGTTCTTTTGAAAAACATACAAGAGGTATAGGGTCCAAATTAATGTTTAAGATGGGCTATCAAGAAGGCAAAGGTTTGGGTAAGCATGCGCAAGGCATGGTCGATACTATTTCAGTTGTGGAGTGACCCAATAATGTTGGTCTTAGATATGTGTAGTCTAATGGTGAAGAATTCCAATCTTTGAATGCATATGATGCAGATTTGAAAAGAACTTTTGTTACAAGTTATAATACAAAAATATGTCAAGTTTTTTTCAATTTTATTTCCATTGTGTTAAGCCTTCATTGCAGCAAAATAGGTATAAATATTCACAAGATCAATTTGATTATGTTTTAGTAAAGAATGATCAATTTTCTTGTTCAAATGAAAGGAAGTATTGTTGGACATTTTGGGGTGGATTTGACCATGTTGCTTCAAGATGTTGGTTGAAAAAGAAAGAACACAAGAAGCAGAAGAGACAAAGAAAACTTTCTTAGAAAGCTCTTAAGAGTTGCACATTTTGTCAAAAGAAGGGACATCATGTTTCTCATTGTTGGACCTTGCATCCAAGAAGTCGTCTAAAGCACATGTAGCTAGAGGACAAAGAGATTGGCACAAATGGATCTATGTATGCCATTATCGATGTGGAAATGAAAGATTCACATGAAGAACTATTGTTACGACAGAAGGCGCCATGGAGTTGGCTTGGTAGGAAGTGGACCAACTTCTTACTGCAGTAAGTCATACTCATTTTGTACATGCAAATTTCAGATTGGTATGCATGTATTTCAATTGAAAAGTTTGATGCAAGATTGCATGTGAACACAGTTTTAGTTGAAATTCCTTCAATTGAATTTTCCTTGTTGTTGCAAAAGTTAGCCATGGAGGTGTAAAAGATGCGTATGATACTCACTTATATTGCAGCAATGTCATTTTGGTTCAACTCTTAGTCACCCACATGTTTTTGGGATGATGTACCTGTTGTTGGTATTTGACAAGAAGAGTTGAAGTTGCACATGTATATAGTTCATTGTACATGATACATAGATATGTGATTGTAAAGATGTATCTTCTTGATTATTGACTTGTGTCGATTATGTTACACATGTTTGTCAACTTGCATCAATTATGGGCACACTTTTTACATTGATGGTTGTGTCAATTGTATAGCACATTCAATTGTCAACTTGTTGTTGATGCTGTATGTTGCATAGGTGCCTTTGGTAACGATTGGTGCAGAGAACGAAGTGTCGGTGCAAAGCGGTGCAAGATTCCATTAGATGGAAAAGCATGCAAGCAAAGAGGGCACAAATTTCAGCAAGTGTCACTGCTGGTTTTAGAATGTAAGATTGCTATGGCAAGAAAACTTGGTCAGGATTCGACACAAGTATATGGCTCATTCAACAAAAATTCGCCATAAGGATAGTTGGCAAGTTAGGAATTTTTTTTTTAAGGCTGGAGAGAAGAGGATGTTGTTATTCTCTCATTTACCATTCAATTTAGTTTCATCACCTTAGTGAGCTTTTGGGGTCCAAAAGGTTTTCATTTGGGAGGTGTGATCACGAGCTCAAGTCTGAGCTAGAGACAAAGCTCAAAATTGAAAGCACCCAAAATTACTTGCAACATAAACAACTAGATAGGCCTCATTGATATGATCCTAATGCCATGAATGGTTCAAAAATCCAACACTGTATGTGAAAGTTATTGAAGTTTGAAGTTTACAAAAATAAGTTTGACTTGGGTTGACTTTGACTTTGAAAAATATTAAAAAAAGAATATTTCAAGAATATTCCTAAGAATATTCTAGGAATATTCCATGAAATATTCCCTACGAGCCAACCAGATTTCAACACGTGGCACTCTGCGGTTGGATGTGTAAGTTTGAGGACCAATCAATTAGCAATGCATGGCAAGCCCAGAGGCCACCACGTGGCCCCTGGTTGGAGGAATGGTGGTATGGAAATTTTTTTGGCACTTCGCAGGAGTTGAACCTAGGTCTCCTCACTGCTAGCCAAATGGCCTAACTAGGTGGGCTGGTTGGTGGTTCTTAACCATTAAGCCCAAACATTTCATTTAACTATTTCGTGACTAAGAGTTAATCCTTAATCACCGGCGGAGAGTTAGCCCATGTGACCACTCCATATAGAAGTTAATGAAAATGTTAATGGTTCCACAATTTTAGTTGGAGATCACACAAATCTGGTGGATTTTTCCAAACTGTCAGAGTTAACTGGCAGTTCTCCACATTTAGTGGAGTTTCTTTAGGGTAAATTGGGCAAAAAATTCAGTTGGTCATAACTTTTGGAGGGGAGAACATTTTTGGACGTTTTTTTTTATTTTTATTTCATATCTTCTTATTGTTATGGAGCGATTGGTTTAAGATGTAGAGCCATTGGATTTCATATTCAGCCCCGTTTGCTTCAGGGAAGCCAAGAGAGCCATCAGGGCCAAGAGGGAGTTGGGGCTGTGTTAGGCTATGCTTAACCATTTGAAGTGAACCAATAGTCATTTTCATCTATTTTCATCATTCGAGAGCTATTAGGATAGGTTCTAGAGGTAGTAGAGGTGTTATACAACCATTTTAGCTTCAAGGAAGCTTTTTGAGCCATTAGGGGCATTTGGGAAATGGAGTTGTTTTGAGTTGTACCTCAATGTTTGAGGTGAACCAAAGATCATTGCCTGCTATTTTCAATCTTTTGAACCTATTGAAAGAGGTTTCAGATCTATTTGAAGACATTCAGAGCTTGAAAATCTTCAGGAGAGTTTTCAGAACATGTAGGGCCATTTGGAGAAGGCACTGTATTGGGTAATCTTTCACTATTTAGTGATTTTGGAAAGGAATTCTTAGCTTTTTCATGTGTTCTAAATCTATTTTTTCATTCATATTTTCCTATTGAGACACTTTTAAACTTGTGTTGCATTTGGGAGAATTTTAATACAAGAGGACAAGCTCATTTTGGGAGGCTTGATCCAGCAGACGTAGCCTAAGAGGGGTGAACTACTTACCAAACATCTATATCATGTTATGCTGAAGTTATCTTGTTGTGTATTTCTAATTTAATATGTTAAACATCAAATTAAATTAAGATTCATTCACACATAAACTCATAAATAGCTACCAAAAATGCCTTGTTTATTTCGCATGACAAGAAGTATTTTTCACACATTTAAATTAATGAAGATGGATACCTTGCACACATTTTCAAGTACTTCCATTTTTAGGTCATTAGATATCAAAATGTAAACTACAAATAAGTTTTATTCATTTTATTTTTTTTTGTCAGTTATCTAAAAGCACTTAATAGTAATAACATGATATATATATATCTATATATATAATTTGTTGCACTTGTTAAATTCTAATATGAAGCATGTGTGTAACTATTTCCATGTATTATATCAAACTGATACATGACATTTATTAATAGCATAAAAATATTTTAATGTTTTTCACAACCTAGATAGTTGAATTTCCATTTTAAGTAAAATAATATATCAACTTGTTTGTTACATACTGAAATTTAGTTTCTAGAAACCAAATGTGTGAAATGTATATAGATCTATAAAATTTCTTACATTGTCAACATGAATACTATACACATGACATTTAAAAAATTTAAGACCAAAATTTGTAATTAAATCTAAATCTAAATACCTATTGATTCTAGATTTTAATTAAATTTTAGATCTATGAGGTTCACATAAGGATCTTGTCCCTAAAAATAAAATCTCGTTGAAATTTGGTGTACTTTAGAAACTTAACGACCTTCGGGAAACTAAAGCTTATATAACATATATGTACACCATTATGAATTCATCCTAGATAAGAGAGAAACATTTCTCTATTAAAAAATACAAAATTATAAGAGTATTCAACTGTCATAATTATAGCTTACAAAAATCATACAATTGAGATATCTTATACTAGATTAGATTACACTTGACTACCATAGACTCAGCTTCAAGGCTTGCTATTTGCATCATCTACTCATCTGGCCAATGGCTCATAGGAATGCAAGTCTCCATAATACATTCATGGTCTCACTCTATCATCTTCCATCTCCATGGTTCACCTTCTTTGTTTTGATTTATATGATATTGATCCAAGATTCTAGGACTAGATGATTGTATTGAAAAGATATATATTTAGGTACAAAATCTCTACAAATGATGTGATCAGTCTGTTTTTTAACATTTTCAAAAAAATGGCTCATCATAAACATGTAACCAATTTGGTATGTGATTTTTCCATCTTCATATGGTCTCACCAAACCACTTTTCACCTGTGTGAATCACATAAAATAGTAGGCCACATTCTCTTCATTTCTTGTGGGGGCAGTGATATAAGAAACATTGCCTACAACCAAAATACAAAATATGTATTAGTTAAATACGTTCAAGATTTCAACTTATAGATGAAATCGTTAGTGATAGATGGGCCACATAATTTCCCTTACAAGATCAGACACTCGATCATGATCAAGTGAAATGATGGCCTCTTCATCGTGCATCTCTTGCCACATCATAATTGGATGAGGTCCCTTTGGATTAAGAGAGACACATTTATATCCTTTCATGTATCCATGTCTTTTATAGTGATCAAGTCTACATCCATCAACACCAATTTAAAAAAAGCAAAAACATGTGAGTTTTCTTATCTTGATGGAAAATATTTCCCCCATTTCTTTGCTCTACATTGAGTGTAATTCCCTTGTTCCTTACACAATATTAAAATACTAAGGAATGGATCTATTCACATCACCAAGTTCAACATTCTAGAAGAACCTACACACATGCTTTATAGATTTGTGACCTTCATGTCCTAAATGTGATTTTCACCAATTTACCACCTCTAGTGATGATTTGAGTCGATCTGCATCATGACTCATTTGGTACCCCTAAGTGATCACTTCACACAAACACCTGCACCATCAAGCTCACCCTTTCCATGTCATGTCTCAATGTAGCTCCAGATATGTTGACTTTTTGTCTTATTATGTAGTCGGCTCAAACAATAAAATGTGTGTGCTCACTTGAATTGCCTTGGAAAACTATATGACCATATCCAATGCTTTCTGAATGATATGCCATTTTTTTGAATGATTCCTAAATTAGGTCAAAGAAATGTTGCACGAACAATGTGTCATGATCACGATCATCACTAATGTAAAAGTTATACTCCTTAATCACATCACATGTCTCATCAACGTTATCCCTACCATCAAGGTTCAATTGTGCATGTATGTATAAAAAATGTATGAATATGGACACTTGGTATGAGTGATAATACTCACTTTCTATCACTATGTGAGGAGAAAATGTTTAATTCTTAGTAATTCCGCCATTAATAAGGTTGTGGGTGGCTTAAATACTTCACGAGAATGATTAAATTCATACTCTTTCCACATGGACCTATGTGAGTGATTATTATATTTATAGATTTTGTTTTGAAACATCCCCATAAATTATGAAATAAGAATCTCATCCTCAGCATAGTTGGTCCTCTTAGGCACTAAAGTTGATGAAGATGGTTAATTTCCCATGACATAGTCATAATTATTCCATGTGATGGTGATATATGACATCCCATACTGGTTGGGATCAGTAAAAAAGTCCCTATGGATCAATTCCAAATCACCACATTCAATGCATCTTCTTCCACCTATACATATTTTCTTGTAAAACAACTCTTATGGCTCCCTTCTGCACAATATTGATGAAACAAAATCATGCAATGTAGGAGGAGGGTTATCGTGATAGTTCTTCTTATAAAATTCTGATAAAGTGTGATAATAAAGTTGAAATTCAACATGATACTGTTAACAACAAATGTAACGGATTGTATTAGGCCTAATAAACCATGGCTTAAATTTTTGAAACATCCTTATGGATATCTTCACATGGTGATCTATTTCCTAAAATTCCTCGAATAGTGAAATTTTTTCATTTCTAAAATATTCTTAGCATGTTACACATACTCACCTTTAGCCATGCCATGTCATTTGATATGATTTCTATATAAAATACCATAGGAACGGTTCTCCAAAATATTTAGCACAAATGCTCTGATTCCTATTGTAAGGTTGTATTTGTAGGGTTTCCTGGTGATAAGATCCCAACAAGAATATTTATCATTTTCGTTCGCTCGAACCCTGAATTTGGTGTGCTTGTGTAATGTTTTTCTTGAGACATGGAGAAATTTTGATAATATTTCCAACTTTTGTTGTCTTGATGTAGTTGGTGAAATAATGGTAGTTGTAATAGCCTTGCACACAACCCAAAATTTGGGTTTTGTTGATTTTCTAAGCATAGCGAATGCCTTTTATATATTTTCAGTGACATCCATATCTGTTTTCTTTCTCTTAGTGCCTTGGACACCCAAAAGATTTGTGGCATGCTTTAGTTTCTTATGTTTGATCAACCCATGTAGTATTTGAGCTTGTGCAACAACTAAATGTTTCTCAAACTATTGTTGAATGATGTTATTGACATGGTATTTAATAGTGAAAGAAGGTATCGGCTCCCTAAGGTCCTTTTTTATGCTTCCAAATTTTCTGCAAACAATCAACCCCTTTCCAAACCACTACAACTCCATATTATCCTATCAACTTGAGAGGAATCAACTGGCTCCTATAGTGGTTGATTAGTTTGATAGAAAAAATATCCTTCCTCTAGTGGTTGATTAGCTTGACATGGAAAATGTTGTTTCCCTAGTGACAATTAATCAACTTGATGGGGAAAATGTTCCTCTAGTGGTTGATTAGGTCCATAGCGTACATCTTTATAATCATCCGGTTGATCAACTTGATGGGACACATCTTCTCCCTAATGTGGTTGTTCAATTTCCATCCTTGCATAGTGAAATACAAAATACACTTGTAATTCAAATGAATCATCATCATAAGACAAGTGAATAGTAAATCTACACATGTTTATTTAAGTAGTCATCATAGGTGGAAGGTCATGATACGATTTGATAGTAGGTAGCTAGGTAGTAGAAGTCGACATGGTGTAAGGGTTCTAAGATGTTGAAACATGAAAATAAAATGGTTTCAAGGTCAAGGGAAGATGGGTCAAAGAAGAGTGCACCAATAAAGTATCGGTCCCTGTGTCAACAAAAAGGGTGATTCAGAATACAATGAAAAGTGAAACCATCGCTCCTCTGTTAATAAGAATCAATTTGGAAACCCTAGAGCTCTAGTCACCAACCTTAGGGAAAATTTAAATGAAAAAAAGTTGAGACTTGGAAGCTAGGTAGAAGAAGTTGACATGGATCAAGGGTTTTAAGTTGAAAAATGGAAATAAAAGGCTTTTGAGCTTAGGGAAAGATGGTTCGAATAAGAGTGTGTGTTATTAAAAGTATTTGTCTCTGTGTCTACAAAAAGGGTGATTCAGAATATGATGAAAGGTAAAATAATTCATCCTTAATTAATAAAAATAAATTTGGAAACCCTAGGGTTTTAGTCACAAACCCTAGAGAAAATTTATATGAAAATTAATTGACATTTGGAAACTAAGTAGCAAAATTTGACATGGACCAAGGGTTATAAGTTGAAACATGAAAAGAAAAGGTTTTCAAGCTCATGGACAGATGGGTCAAAGAAGAGCACACCAGTAAAGGTATAAGTGTATGTGTCAACAAAAGGGTGATTCAAAATATGATGAAAGGTCAAAGCATTCCTCCTCACTCAACAAAAATCAATTTGGAAGCCCTAACATTCTAGTCACAATCCCTAGGGAAAAGTTAAATGAAAAAAAAGTTGAGACTTGGTAGCTAGGTAACATAAGTTATCCTTGACCAAGGGTTCTAAGTTGAAAAGTGTTTCGAGCTTAGGGAAAGATGGGTCAAATAAGAGCACGCCAATAAAGATATCGGTCCCTATGTCAAAAAAAGGGTGATTCATAATATGATGAAACGTAAAATCGTTCATCCTCAATCAATAAAAATAAATTCGGAAACCCTAGGGTTCTAGTCACATGGACCAAGGGATCTAAGTTGAAACATGAAAAGAAAATGATTTTGAGCTCAAGGAAAGATGGGTCGAAGAAGATAGCATGTCAATAAAAGTACCGATCCCTATGTAAACAAAAAGGGTGATTAACCCTAGGGTTCTAGTCACATGGACCAAGGGATCTAAGTTGAAACATGAAAAGAAAATGATTTTGAGCTCAAGGAAAGATGGGTCGAAGAAGATAGCATGTCAATAAAAGTACCGATCCCTATGTAAACAAAAAGGGTGATTTAGAATATGATGAAAGGTAAAATCATTCAACATGTATGAAAGATAAAAGAATTTTCATGATGATGTGAATTGTAAGTAGGAGGCACTTAAAGATGATATAATCCCTATGGAACATGTAACTAATGACAAGCATTCTATTATGAAAAAGAAATTAGTTGGAAATAAGGGAAAGAAATCAACAACACTTGAGACTATTCCATTTGTAAGCACATATGAACACATACATTTTATTTAGGAAAACCAAATGAATCACATACATAAGACAAATCAAAAAATAAATGGTTAATTTTTCCTTTAATTCTAATGTGTGAAACAATCAACAAAAAGGTTTATCTGATGCCTTTTGTATGAGAAAAAATCCTAAAAATACCTAACGTCGTTTCCTTCTGCTCAAGTAGTAACTGGGCCTTATGGATATTTTAGAATCGGGTACTAGGGCCACTTTATAAATTTCACTAGCGACACTTTTAGTATCCAAAAAACCAACAAAGGTAAGGAGAGAGTTATAATGGAAAAACATACTAAGGCTATGTTGACGGTGCTGGACCCACCAACAAAGGGGATCTCCTAGGTAAGAAGTCCCAACTAGACCTCACACCATTTGGTGTAGGAGTATCATCCAGTGCAATGGCCTGGTTGCCATTATGTTAGAGATTTGCCTAAGCTCTTGTTGTTCATCACATGAGAGTTTTATGCTTGTAACTTCAAGAAAGAGAGGTGAGTATGCCTGGTGAGTGCTTAATGTAACTCTTTGTCCGAGTTCTCTTACTGTCAAAAATGGAGAAGTAAAGTGGGCCTCTTGATGAGAGGGAATAGTCACAACCCGGGAAGAAAAACACACGAACAATAATAAGGGCCTGTCCCACATCCATCGTAATAGTCCACAGTAGATGTGGAAGTCGTGAAAACCAAATCTCAAGGGGAAAACAAACATCATTCAATGGAATAGCCAACACAGGGGTGATGGCTGTTAACACCAAGAAAACACAAAGATTGTTTGTCTAATGTCTGGTGGAGTAGTCCACACAAACGAGATAATTGTGATAAACAATATAACACATATTCAACAATATGAGTACTAAAGTAACCAAAGTAGTTTAACTATATTAGTACGGGTTAAGAAAACATGCATTACAAATATTTAAATAATAGTCTTACAAATGAATACAAAACATATGTGAAAACATGTTGGGCTAAGATTGGTTTCTAAATTAAGCAAAAGATCTAAGATAGACATGTACACCATAGATCACTAGTCCCAGTGGGACATTGGAGCCACTCCTTGCTCCTCAAAGAACATTACATGCTCTCAAGGCTATGTGGGAGGAGCAAAGGTGAAAATTACTTTGCCCATATAATGAGGGAGGTATATATAGCCAATGGGGTATAACTGACCCTTGTGACCCTTTGACTTCCCTCATGATTGTTTGACTTCCTATGAATTTTCGAATTTACATGACTTTTTAACTTCAAATGTGGGTATCTTGGACTTCCACTTTACATTACATTGATTACAACAAGTATGGCCGATAGTAGTGATGTGGCCAAGACACCTCATGACACAACTCGACATGACACTGCTGACATGTACTAGGTGGCTATGGTGTCCGTGTCAAGCTATTGTGCTGCTGAGTGATGATATGCTCTCGATGTAGCATGTCTTCACCTCCACTTGGCCAAGTGTTGGGTCTTTGATGGTCTTGGTATTTGCTTGATGGTGCATGTGAATGTGTCCCTTTTTCTCGCTTGCTCGATGTGCTTCATATGTTGGTTCGACTGTGAGAATTTCTTCTAGCATGTGCTTCTTCTTCATCCCATTGATCGTCGCACCATGTTTCATCAATGTACATGTTCCTGCAATCACTCATGATAATGCGAAATCAAATCCAAAAAATTCCTAGTCTATCATGATGCATTTCTTTCCATTCTAGTGTAGGTGACTAGGAGAGGGACAAGGCATTAAGAATCTGGGAGCACAATAACGGCAGGATGCGAGGCTTTACATCACTGTTGGGAAATGTCACTTGGAGGCATATTTTTTCAATCTGATACAACAATGATAGTTGTGGGGAAAAACCCAGCTGGGAGGTAGAACTATGCAACTTCTTAGAGGAAGGCCATGTAGGGTGTTGGGGAACTACTTGGCCAATCTATGCAATTTTTCAAGGCAACACTAGGCAGGTCATCCAGCTGGTATCCACGCAATTTCTTCAGGGAAGATAGTGCAAGCAACAGGAGGCACTGGCAGAAAAATTTGCGTAGTTTTCCAGAGGAGGACAAGGTTGAGTTGCGGGAACTACTGGTCAAAACTACGCAATTGTGAGAGACAGTCTAGGCCCGAAAACTTCTGTGCAGTTCCTAAGCTAGTTGTAGAGTGGGGTAGAAGGGTTGGGTAGGATAGATCTGCGCAATTCCTGGGTTGGTTGTAGAGTGGGGAATAAGGGCTAGTAGGACATCTTTGTGCAATTTCTGAGTTGGTTGTAGAGCGAGGAAAAAGGGCTAGCAGTGTAAGACAACTCTGCACAATTCTTGGGCTGGTTACAAAGCAGGGGAAGAAGGACAAGACAAGAAAAATATATGTAATTCTTGGGTGGTTGCAAAGCGGGGAAGAAGGGCTATTAGAACATCTCTTCATGATTTTGGAGATTAGTGCAGGCGTGGGCCACAAGTAAAGTCATTTCATTCAATTGACCAACTAGAGGATTGATGGGAGTTCTTGTGGGAAAAGCAAGTGTACTCATGCATGCATGATAATGTGACCACACACTTAGCATGAATAGATGACACGACACCTAAAACCAACAAGACAACATGGGATCATTGAGATTGACATGAAGGTTAAGAGCGATAAGTGCAATAGTTGAAAAATGTCTTCAAACGACCATGATGACACTTGCACGAAAATGTTTACAACTTCATGTGTGAGTGTGAGAAATAATGAAAGAGAAAAAACAACTCATATACATATGGGAAAACCTTCAAAATTTCTAGAACAAACTTGCAAGCATGACATAGTGATCAACATGCCAATAGATGATCGGTGATCAATCAAGTGAAGGGGATGTGAAAACTCGATAAGAGCTCATGGGATGAGCTCGAGTGTTTGTGACCATCAAGGGGGAAATTCCAAGGAAGGCTCCAAAATTTGGGTGCAAGCCAGAATTTTGAAGGGTCTTGCAGCCACCACAACACTTCGTGACACACTGGTTGAATACCACCTTCTCTATTTCAATTCATTTGTTGCACATTGCCTTGGATTTTCAAGAAGTATTGATTCGTTGTGCGGGTTACCTTGTCAACCCCACTTAGCCCATAGAAATACATGGTTCACATTGTACCAACTCAGTCAAACACAACAAAATTTCAAGTTGATCACAGTGTTTCGAAACCGGGAAGGGTAGTTTTTTTCTTGCGCTTAAGATTTGTAGAGTATAAATTTTCATCTCTGGTCTTCCTCTGATGCCAGCAGGCTTGGACAGTACCCCGGTAGAGTCACGGAGTAACACAAGCATTGCTCCACTGCTAGCGAGCCTAGTTAGTACCCCGATGGAGTTTCCTGCTTCACCTCTTTGCGCAGGAAGCCTTTCTCTTATTTTGCCTTTGTATTTTTTGAAAATAGGAATGTGCATAAGCACTTATTTATTTTTGGGGCAGAACAAGGATCCTGACTTATTGAGAGCATAAGAGGTTGTTCCTTCAGAGAAGCATGTAAGACCTTTGTGTTAGGTTTTCTCATTTAAATTTTTCACCTTCTCCATTTCTACTAGTTGGATTAAGCTTGAACATACAAAGAAAAAGACTAAGTAGAGGCATGGGGTTTCCTAGTTTGGACATAGGTTCATTGTTTGACCAAAAATTCCCTTACAGACAATTTGTATTTTCTATCTAGGCTTCATCAACTAAAAGTTACAACCAAGCACAGAGAAGATAGACACATGGCTAGCCAAGTGCTGCAATGTCACAAGACGTTTAAATTTAGCCACATACTTATTCAAAAGCCAGAAAACAGTATTCGACAACACTTATTCACGTAGAGGAAACAAAAGGATAAATCAATGCGAAAGGGAAAAACATGACAAGGAAATGAGTAAACAACAAGTAAACAAGACCAGAAGAAAAGAAAACAAAATAGCTAAAGAAAACATAATGAAAATAAGAAAACCATGAGGGACTACGAGTGAAAGATGAGTGCAAGGAAGGAATACTAAGATGTAACTAATATTATTCCTATTATAATAGCTACATAGGTAGAATTACGTGACATGAAATTTTGAGTGAAGCCACGATAGTCAATATTGACCTGTAGCCAAAAAGATACAAACAATTAAAACATACAACAAATAATGTGCAAGAGAGAATATAAAATCTTGAGAATATTTCACACAGAAAGGAAGGTCTTGCTTGTGGATAGAAAAATTTGTCATGACTGCCCAATACACATGCTTTCCTTTTCGATGGATAATGTTATTCAACAAGCCTCGGAAGCCTCTTGTGATTCTGTGTTCATCTACAATGAGCTTCTTCGTGAGTGCGAGGAAGGATTGAATCTCGTTTCTAGTAACATGGCTTGCCAAGTAAGATTGTTCCATCCATTGAGCGATTGGATCATGAAATTCATAATGGTTATTTGGAAGGTCTCGTAACCTATGAAAAGATGGCTTCTTGATTGGAGAGATGGGATCACGATGGGAATATTGTATAGAAAAATAAATCTGATCATTCTCATTAGTAATGCCAAGACAGTGAGGACCTACCATAACCATTAGTGTAGGCTGAAGTGCCTCACCCGCTTGATAGAGGTCTGAGGAAAGAATTCCTAAACAATGAAGATCAGAGAGCATGAAGTAACTGTCATTGAGTGCACTATTAGGAAAATGAGGAGCTGCATGAAAGTCACTTGAGATGGGGGAATTATCATATGAGTTTGTTGAGACAATAGATTCCCAGTTTCCAATGAACAAAGAAAAGTTTATTCAAACAATATTACGAATGCATTGAAGAATGGAACCAAGTTCGTTGTGAGCCAGACATGACGGATCACCCCCCTACAATTGGTGAAAAATTGTGCAGGCATCATGGCCAACACATGAATGTAAAATGGATGCTAGTACTGTGAATGTGTGAAACCAATTGGGGCATGGTGAAATGAAAGGAACTTGATTCATGTGCTATCTTGTGCGCTCATTATCACACATGGGAATTATTGGTGTGATAAGCGAGAATATTTGTAGTACAAGATTCACAAGAAGACTAAAGAGCTTATCATGAGACAGGAAATTCGATAAGTATGATTGCAGGAAAAGGAAGTATTTGAGATAATAAAATTCATAATTCCATGATTTCATGAGGGACGAACATTCCCATTTCGAGTTTGATGCAAGAGATGTACATGAAGATGAATGGGCTGTGACAAATTTGTGAATCCGGTCATAAGTGAAAATTTGAAAAATTGAGGGATCACATCTGGAATGCCAAACATTTTGTGTACGTGAACTCACATCGAGTGCAACCATGCAGATAGATGGATTTTGTATGAGAAACTAAATCTGATTGAGTTCTAGGGTCTTACGTTGAAGTGCCTAGACTCCCTCAGACGTCCTAGGACTTTCCTGAATTGCATAGTCATATTTTGAAGCTTGAACAAGATTATGCATGACTTGAGGGTGGCTGTTGTTGATGATTTTAGAATTTCTCTCATGAGGGCAACCATCTCTATCACAGGTTGCCCTATATTTTTCAGCTTCAACAAGCTTACTTGAAGAGTTGTCTTCATCTAAGAGAACATATGACATGGAATCAGAAGTACGCTCTATGATTAAGTTGTTTTCAAATTCATCATGGACAACCTCACTACCTTGTGTCAATTGAGGAGATAACTCATTGGATGAAGAAGTGATAGAACATGTAGTATCTCTGATGCATGTGGATGTGTTGTGAATGGTAGGACACAAGGGAAAGTGAGGAGAATGGGAAGTCTTGATGTGAACATCTTCTTTGACCGAGGGAGTTTCTAGATCTGAGTTAGAGTATTCATGATAAAATGAAAGATCACATGATGTGCTTGGGTATTGATCACGACATATGGAAGAATGGGAGTGATGATTGCCCAAGATTGGTGGTTGACCGAAAGAATTTATTATACAATATGTTTCACCAAGATTAGTAGACTGAGAATTGTTAGAGAATGGAAGCCCATTGTTTTGATGTGGACAATTTTGAATCAAAGAGGGGGAATTGATAGTGTCTTCATCTTTCTACTCCTATGTTGGTGTAATGACTGCCTTGTGGCCGATCATAATTTGAGCTAACAACTTGGGAATTGAGAGAATGTGCACAACTGGATGGTGAAATAGATTGATCAAGCTTGTCATGGTAAAAGGAGTCATGGCTTGTGAATGATGGAGGATGGAAAAGAGGAAGATCAGATTCGAGACTTGAGTTGTGAGAGGTGATGTCCTCTTAAGGAATGTAGGAGTGGGTCTTGGCTATAAGATTTCTAATCCATTTTGGAACTTCCTCCATGGAAGTGGGAGACATATGAGAATGTGGGTCGGATACATGCTACATAGATTCCTCATGTTTGCAATAATTGAAAAGGGGCACCCACATCAGGTTAGAAAAAGGAGGAGGACAAGGAACAAATGGGGTGTTGGGTTACTCATTTACAATCTAAGGTGCCTCATGATCCACAAGAGTTGGGGAGGAAGGGAAATCAGGGGGTTTACTATATTGAGAAACATGAACCAAACATTAAAATCTTCTCTCAAGAAATTTAAGTTCAAAATTTGTTCAGGGTTTTCGCAACAGAGGTGAAGGAAGCGATCAACAAAGTCGTGAGCTGATTCACCAAGCTCCATTCTTAAACTGCAGATTTTTTCATGCAGATCCCAGTGGCTATACTCATCAAACATTTTAATCATCATCATGACAAGATGACAAAATAATTTGATAGAGGAAAAGGGTAGTGTATGACACCATTATTGAGCACAACCTTCAAATGTGAGGGTGAGTAGTACAACCCAAACATCTTCAGACTATATTTGGTGACAATGGAAAGGAGTCATAACTTGAAGCACATGCACATGAAAAGACGGTTCACACTCACCACTGGACTTAAACTTCGAAAGGTCATGAATAAATTTTGTAGGGATGGTATATTTAGGCTTTATAGAAAAATATCCAAGGATTATGATATTAGGAAGAGCCATTTTAAATAATAGATTCAAACTAGACTCTACGGGCACAACTTGTCATCTTTCCCTCATTCTAGCACCATTTTGTTGATGGTGCTAGACCCACCAACAAAGGGCATCTCCCTGGTTTGAAGTCCCAAATAGACCTCACACTGTTTGGTGTAAGAGTCCCATTTGATATGATGGCCCAATTGCTACTATCTTAGATATTTTCCTTAGCTCTTGATGTTCAACACATGAGAGTGTTATGCTTGTAACTTCAGGAAAGCAAGGTGAGTAAGCTTCGTGAGTTCTTAATGTAAATCTGTGTCTGGATTCTCTTACCGTCAAAAGGGGGGAAGTAAAGTGAGCCTCTTGATGAGAGGGAATAGTCCCAACCCAGGAAGAAACACAAGTGAACAACAACAAGGGTCTATCTAGCATCCAACAGAATAGTCCACAGCAGATGCGGTAGTCATGAAAATGATAGCTCAAGGGAAAACACATACACCGTCTAGTGAAATAGTCTACATGGGGTGAAGGTCGTTAACCCCAAGAAGACACAAAGATGGTTTGCATAATGTCCAACGAAGTAGTATAAAAAGATGAGACAACAATGATAAACAATACAACACATCTTCAATAATATGAGTACTAAAATAACTAAAGTAGTTCAACTATCTTAGTACATGTTAAGCAAACATGCATTACAAACGCTTAAATAATATTATTACAAACATATACAAAACATGTGTGAAAACGTGATGGCCTAAAACATGCTTCTGAATTAATGAAAATATCTAAGAGACACCTGTACACCATATATCACTAGTCCCAGTAGTGGGACATTGAAGCCACTCCTCGCTCCTCAAAGAACATACTATAAGCTCTCAAAGATATGTGGGAGGATCCAAGGTGAAAAGTCCTTTTCTCATACAATGAGGAGGGTATATATAGCTCAGGGGTATAATTGATCCTTGTGACTCTTCGACTTCCCTCATTTGACTTCCTATGACTTTTCTACTTTACATGACTCTTCGACTTCAAATGTGGCTCTCTTGGACTTCCAGTTTACATTACATTTATTACAGCAAGTATGGCCCATGGTAATGATGTGGAAAAGATAACTCATGACACAACTTGACATGACATTGTTGAATTGTACTCGCTAACTATGGTGTCTATGTCAGTTGTTTTTCTGCTGAGTGATGAAATGTTGTCGGTGTAACATGTCTTCACCTCCACATGGGCAAGTGAGCAGGGTCTTTGATGGTCTTGGTCTTCTCTTGATGGTGCATGTGAATGTGTCCCTTTCACTCGCTCTCTTGATGTGCTTCATATGTTTGTTCGACCATGAGAAAGTATTCTAGCATGTGCCTCTTTTCCATCTCATTCATCATCACGCCATGCTTCATCAATGTACATGTTTCTACAATTAATTATGATGAGATGAAATCAAATCAAAAAATCTCCTAGTCTACCATGATGCATTTCTTTCCATTTCAGTGTAGGTGTCTGGGAGAGAGATATGGCATATGATTTAGGGAGAAAAACACAGGTCGGAATACGAGGCACTGAAGAACTATCGGGAAAAACTGTGTAGATGTCACTAGGAGGCAATTTTTTGCAATCCAAGACAAGAGTGAAAACTACATGAAAAAACCCACTAGGGAGGCAAAAATATGCAATTTTCGGGAGGAAGGCCAGGCAGGGTGTCGGGGAGATGCTAGGCCAATTTGCATGATTTGCCAAGGGAGCACTGGGCAGGTCATCCAGCTGGGATCTGTGCAATTTCTCTGGGGAAGACAGTGTGGGCAACAAGAGGCACTGGTAGAAAAATCTGCACAGTTTTCCAGAGGATCACAAGGTCAGGCTGCAGGAGTTGCTTGTCAAAACTATGGAATCCTAAGAGACAGTATAGGCCTAGATAGTTCTGTGTAGTTTCTGAGTTGATTGCAGAGTAGGGAAGAAGGGTTGTGTAGGAAAAATTTGTGCAATTCCTGGGATGGTTGTAGAGCAAGGAAGAAGGGTTGGTAGGACCACTTTTTGCAATTTCTAATTTGGTTACAGAGTGGGGAAGAAGGAATGGCAAGGTAGGACAAGTTTGCACAATTCCTGGGCTCGTTGCAGAGTGAGAAAGAAGGGTAGGACATGGCAGCTCTATGCAATTCCTGGGCTAGTTGTAGAGTGGGGAAGAAGGGATGTTAGGACAAATCTACGCAATTTTAGAGATCAC
Source organism: Pinus taeda (assembly GCA_000404065.3). Lineage (NCBI taxonomy): Eukaryota > Viridiplantae > Streptophyta > Pinopsida > Pinales > Pinaceae > Pinus > Pinus taeda. The sequence goes on along the minus strand of APFE031345547.1, from coordinate 29,244 downwards.
TGTAGCCCTTGGCCACAACTCAAGTCATTTCTTTCAATTGACCAGCAGGAGGTTTGATGTGAGGTATTGTGGGAAGTGAAAACTAGATCGGTTTCTAGGACAACTTCTACATAGTTCTAGGAGTTAGTTAGTTGGCTCATTTCCATAATTTCTCAGAGCAAGCTGCCTAGATGATAACCTCAATCTCTATGCAATTTTTGGCAATAGTGTAAGGTCACTTAGATCAGGTCTAGTTGATGAAGAGTTTTTTCGGTTGACAAATTTTCAGGAAAATTGACTAAGTGTGAAAGCAAGTGTACTTATGCATATATGACAATGTGATCACACACTTAGCATGACTCGATGAAAAGAAACCTCAAAGAAACAAGACCACATATGCTTAGTGAGTTTGTCTCGAAGGTTGAGAGTGACAAGTGAAAAAGTTGAAATATGTCTTTGAACATCTGTGAAGAAACTTAAGTGATAGTGTTTATAACTTTCTGTGTGAGTGCAACCAATGTCCACAGAGTGAAAACAATTCATACACACAAAGACAAACCTTCAAAATTTCCAGAACAAACTCGAAAGCATGACACTTCAATCAACATGCCTAAAGATGACTGATAATCGATAAAGTGAAGAGGGTGTGAAAAATCAACAAGATCTCATGGGATGAGCTTGAGTGTTTGTGGCCATTAAGGGGGAAAACCAAGGAAGGCTCTGAAATTTAGATGCAGGCCAAAATTTTGGAGGGTGTTGCAGCCGCTATAATAGATTACATCTTGAAAGAGATGGTAACACTTACAATAGCCTGGCCAAGTTCACCTTAGGTCTAATTGCTCTTGTACCTCAACTTACAGGGAATGATGCCCTAAGATTTGGCCACTAAGATACCCGTGCCTAGTGGGAATGGATGAATCTCAACTACTTGTTGTTAGTTTTAGACCCAAAACCCCTACCATGTGTCGAGAGATAGGATGAAGTTCTGTTTAATATGCCACCTAGGCTTTATCCCCTTCACATGTTTCTCTCCATGTATTGGATTTGTCACTGGATGATGCAATATTTTAAGCTCCCAAAAAAACATATATATATATTTCAATATGAAAAACAACTATGACGACTTATGTGTTTCCTGTTGCCATGGTCCTAACATGAACTATAAATTATCATGTGGCCCTTATGGGGAATATAATGTGTTTAGATTAAGATTATTTTTTGGAAGCCTTTGCTTCATGTAGGGTGTGCAACAAAATATCAGCTCAAATAAATAAGGTATAAATACTCCAGAAAGATGATACCGTTTACACAAAACTTAAGTGAGCTTAGTGTGTAGGGTGAATGTGTGTGCAAACAAAATTGTGAGCATACAAGGTGTGAATTTATGTGGATATGCAGTGATCCTTTACAATTCCTTTAATTAAACTATGTGATGTTTGTTCCTTGCAAGAAAAGAAATGATGTGTGGGTGATGGACCACTTCTTTACTAATTCCACTATGTGAGCATGTGTTTGTGTGCAAAATTTCAAAGTAAAATAAAAACAATTACTCTACTTGTACATAATGGTTACTAAAGAAAATTGGTTAGTAGTGTTAGTATGTGCAAGGTGAACTTAGTGAACATACAAATTGTTTGAATTGCATGCAAGTGGATATGTGGTTCATGATCCTTTAATACAATTCCCCTAATTACACTATATGATGTTTGTTCCTTGCAAGAAAAAGAATGATGTGTGGATGATGGACCACTTCTCTCCTAATTCTACTATGTGAGCATGTGTTTGTGTGCAAAATTTCAAAGTACAATATAAGCAATTACTCTACTTGTACATAATGGTTATTAAAGAAAATTGGTTAGTAGTGATAGTGTGTGCAGGGTGAACCTAGTGTACATACAAAGTGTTTGAATTGCATGCATGTGGATATGTGGTTCACGATCCTTTAATACAATTCCCCTAATTACATTATGTGATGTTTGTTCCTTACAAGAAAAGAAATGATGTGTGGATGATGGAGCACTTCCTTCTTTCCTAATTATAGAATTTGAGCATATGTTTGTGTGCAAATTTTCAAAGTAAAATATAAGCCTCAATTACTCTACTTGTAATGGTTAGTAAAGCAAATTGGTTAGTAGTTATGGTGTGTGCAAGGCGAATCTAGTAAACATACAACGTGTTTGAATTGCATGTATGAAATATCTATTACATATTTCTGATATGTGGTTAAATATATTTCTATAAACGGTTAATAAAATACAATATTGTTATTTTTTTTTAATATTTTGACAGATCATAGGAATATTGTCTTCATTTACTAAGTGAAACATTTGGCCTTTTTCAAAATTAGTTCTTCTTAGCAACAATTTTTCGTTTATTCAAGAGACTATATAAATCCTAGACTAAAAGTGATTTCTACAACAAAGTGAAGCATTTCAATACTTTTTTCAAATTTACTTATTCTTAGCAACAATTTTTTATTTTTTCAAAAGACTATAAATCCGAAACTATAAGTCATCTATACTATAACAAGGAAAGTATTATATTATTGTTCATATAAATCATATACCAACACTACAATTTATTTAAATCCAATGTCAATTATTTAAATCTACTCATTAGTATAATAATTTGCGCCATTGTCAAACTAAAAGACTAATAGAAATTAAGTTTAAATTTTATATAGGAAACTTCTAAATATATATTTTAAGAAAATTATTACTTAAAGAATTTAATATTGTGGCCAAACTTTTGAATTTGAGAAAATAAGGTATTCTTGAAATATAAAAATAGTAATTGCCAAATTTATTTCATGGGAGAAAACAAAATCTATATTTATAAATTTATAAAAAATTTATAACCTATCAGATAAATTAGGACTAAGAAAGCCATACAATACGTAAACACACAGTCCATGAATAAAATAAAGGGAATGGCCCATAACGGACTTTTCTTAGACAGAATGAAGTCGGTGTCGGTGCCATAAACAGACCAGTCTTTTCATTCGTTTTCTGCCTTACAGGCATTTCCGGAAATCTGCTACTAGGACCGACAAGCAGGGAAAGACAAAATTGGGGAAAGACAAAAGATAAAATTGGGGAAAGAAAAAAGCCATGCTCTTAAATTTTCAACCTAGTATGTTATTATTTTTCATTACAAGAGGATAGCCAGGTTTGTAACTAATCAGATAAATAAATTAAAAAACAACACAGGATTATTAATAATAAATTATAAAACAACACAGGATTATTAATAATAAACTATAGAAATGAAAATAAATAAAAATATAAAGCCAATTATATCATCATTATTATTATTAGAAAAAAATCAAATAATTTTTATTCCAATCAATTATTTGATTTAAATTTAAAATGTATTTAATTAAATTAAAATTATAGTGTTTATATATATATTGTATGAGAAAATAAACGAAACAATATGTTTTTAAATTTAGTTAAATAAGTTTTATTTGAGTAAAGATTGTGATTTTATATATATGAGGTTTAAATTTTATTAAATAATCAAATTGGAGTAAGTAGTTTTTACTTTCTAAAATATACTTTAACATATACATATATACTAGCAATTGCACCACATGTTGCAAGGGCAAAGAGCAAAAACTTAGAAAATATAATTTAACACACACACACACATATATATATTTTGTAAGTTCGGCATGTTTACGTCTTCATCATGTTTTATATATCACTCCAAACAGGTAGGGAAATCAAAAAGTGTTTCATAATAATAATCCATAATAATAGTCATAACCTCAGCACCAGTTTGGGTGAGATTGTCAAATCTACCCTTGCATCTCTGGAATTTATCTTCGCTAAAAGCCATTGGAAATACAATTGGGAAATTTTACTGCAGGTGCCCAGAAACAGAGGAATATGCCAAAACCACTTATGCACGCGTGTATGTGGAAATGGACTTTAGCGCCGGATTCCCGGCAGAAATACACCTAACAAGTAAAGACTATGTGTGGAACCAGAAACTCGATTATGAAAGTGTCCTCTTCAGATGTCAATCCTGCTTTGAGACAGGCCACCTAGCCAAAAATTGCCCAAAAGCCTCCCAGAAAAATTCTGCTAGAAAAAATCACCACAGATCTACATGGTGGGAAGGAGCACAAAAGGAACACTACATTGTCATCAAAGAAGAATACTCTCGAGAAAGCTCTGAATCACAAGAAATCGGGCAAGAAAGAAACAACTCTCAAGACAAGCAGGAGGAAAGCCCCGTCCAACAACAAAAGAGTGAACTCGACAAACCCTCAAGCATCAACAGCTATAAGGGTCCGAATACCGCACAAAATAAATCTTCATTTAACAACAAAGCAGATCTCCTATACCAAACTTCTTCTCCGACTATCTTCAAAGGGACGAACACAATAGATCGTGCAACTAAGACACCAATGTCCCATGAATCAGAAGAGATGAATGAGACGCAAGATAAAGAAAGTTGGAAGACTGTAGAGAAAAAAAAGAAAGCTACAGCACCAATCTTGCCAAGAAAGACGAGGAGCCAGACAATTAGAAACTAGGAAACAAAATCATAGGTCTGATAGACCAATTTGGTCTCAGTGGACGTTAACCACCACCACCATCATCATCATCAATAAATTATATAAATTAAAATAAATAAAATAGAAAACAATATTATTATTATTATTATTATTATTATGTATTATAATAAATTATATCAATTAATAATAAATATAATAATATAACTAAAATAAAGAAATTTTTGTTATTTCTGGCTTTAAAATTTTAGGAAAAAAATGAATTAATTTTTATGCCAACCAATTATTTGATTAAATGTAAAATTTATGTGTTTATATATATATTGAAGGAGAAAAAACAATGTAATTTTAAATTTAATTAAATAAGTTTTATTTGAGTAAAGATTGTGATTTTATATATATTAGGTTTAAATTTTATTAAATAATCAAATTGTAGTAAGTAGTTTTTACTTTCTAAAATATACTTTAACATACACATATATACTAGCAATTGCACCACATGTTGCAAAGGCAAAGAGAGCAAGAGCTTAGAATAAAGTAGCATAGAAGATAAGAAAAACTGTCATAAACATATTCCTTAATAAAATGTCATCGTTAAAAAAGTTGTATGGTCACTTTGTGTAAGGTTTGATGAAAGTGAATGAAATATCTTTTTGTATTTATTTTTATGTTTTTATTATTTAATTATATAGTACAACTAAAATTGTTTGTATTTCTTCAGAGCTATGGATGTATGTTTTTACTTTTGTGTAGAGCACAACACCTAAAGTACAACACTTACCATACACAGAGAAGTCAATCCAAGAATGTCACCGGTTAGTAGAAGTCTCACTATCCATTTACATTTGTTCAAATATGGATATGGCTCTTCACTAAGAGCAGTCTTTGTCATAAGAATCTTAATAGCCTAGTTAAAAACAGTACAATTCGCTGAATTCGTAACATTGGTTACTGAAATGTGCTCTAGTTGCAACTCTCTTACTGGGATAGTCTAAGGCTTTCTTCATGTCTAAAGTAATTTACAAGATGATCATTAGTCAAGCCTGCAACTTGCATGAAGGAGTAGATGATTGTCGGGCCAATAAAATGGAAATTTCACTTCACCAGATCCTTGCTAATAGTTTTTGCTTTGGACAACTTCTAGGAATGGTCCTTGCATAATTGTGTTTGTTCACAATGGGCTTGAAATTCACAAAGTCCCATGTGTATTTGTCAACTGAGCCAAATTCTTGTTCAACCTGAACAAAACCAAAAGAAAACTTGTCAAACTATAGACCTCAGAGAAATTTGAACCTTACGAAACATTGCTTAAGAAACAAAACAAAATCTAGAAGAAGAAGAAGAAAATATATTTTTGAATGTAAATTCTTTAAGGAGGGAGAGAATGATGAAAGTTTATATGGAAAAAGGACAAACAACATAAAGGGATATTTAAATGCCAATGCTGAAAAGATACCGTGGTAGGCTAATCCAGTTGGAAGTTAATAAGAAAATAAGGCATTCAAATAAAAGAGGAGGTCCAATGACACTCCCCAAAATATGTAAGAAACCACCAGAGAATTATAACATGGAAATACATTGCTAATTTCAATACCTTAATAGCCCTACAATACTAACTTCTCTCTTTTGAAAAGTAAGAGACAATCTTGATCTAGAGGTAAGAGTTACCTTAACAATGTGTTTGGCATTCTCAACTATCCCTCTGATTATGGCTACATCCATGATATCATGCTCTGCAATGTTTGATGCAATTTTCCTTTAATTGAAGGTTGCCACAATGGTGGGATCAAACCTAGAAAATTCATCTCTACAAAATTTGTTTGAACTAAGATGAAGAAGAACAATAGAAAGATGCCCAAATCAAGATTTCAAGAGAAAAAAATAGGGGTAAGAAGAAAATATTACCTAAAGGCTTGATGCTTGCTCAATGTTGTGAGCCAATTCATTCCAACTTGTGCACCCATCAGAGATAAAAGCTCAAACAATAGTGTTACATGTATACCACTGTGAAAAATATTCAAAATACATATTAATTTACAAAAAATTGTGAAAACTTTTTTGTTGTAGATCGGTCTCTAGGTTGATAGAAGGCCAATCTACTTCCATTGGATTCTTGGGCTGCTGCTCAATATCCTCCTATTTTACTTTCCTCATTTCGTCCAAATGTCTTAAATTCAGCTAAGACATGAATTCTGAAAGAGGTTATTTGCTTATATGTTGAATAAAACACCTTAACCTAAGATCTTGATGGTTGAACTTAGGAGAGAATGGAAGAATACATAACCCTATTTTTTTCTTTCAAAATTTGTCGTGACAAATCAGAGGCTTCATTGGCCAAACCATTTGCATTGCCACTGTACTCCCCTAAGACATGAAAGAATATATTTTGACTAAATTTTGAGAGAGCTTTGTGATTATAGATAATATTGAGGCTAACCATAAGCCTTTCAGAAGTTCTTAATGTGTGAAAGTTTTTATGACTATCCTGGAGTCTCCAATGATTACCAATTATTTTATTCCCATGGTAATGGCGATATTTAAACCATGGTATATAACATACACTTCAACTTTTTTGTTTTTTGCATTTCTGAGCCCCCAGGCATAAGTTAGTCCTTCATTTCAATCCGAGTCAGAGATGACCCTTCCTTCTCCATCTAATCCTGTATTTCCTTTTGATGTTTCATCAAAGAAAACAATATGTGATTTCTTCCTTTTTCTCCACTTCTCAAATTCTTACTCCAAAAGTTTGATTGGCCAACTAAAGGGAACTAAACATATGTTAAGTCTTGCAATCATTGAGAATTCTCCATATTGTCCCATCTAATCCATTTTTTCTTTGTTAGGAGGTTTCTTATTTTGAAGGGATAAATTATTTGTACAGAGTGTTACCATTATGATATTTTAGCTTTATGTAACATTGATTTCAGAGCTTTGAAACATTGATTAAATATAGTTTTGTTGCTAGCTAGCCATAAATTTCATAATAATTATTAGCAAGGTTCCCAGATCCATGTGAAAAGATGCTTATTTTTGAAGGACCCCTATATAATCTAGTCTAGATAGTGAATACATGGTTCCCACTTGTTGGTTCTTGGAATCTATGGGATAAGCCTGAAAATATGTTTTCTTAAACCCATGTTACAAAAGAACATTCTAGAAATAGGTTTCTATGAGATTCACCTTTTTTTTACACAAAAAACTCCAACTTGTTCCTATGATACCTCTTATTAGTTTTAAATATTATTCTCTCCATAAGTAGCCAACAGACCATCAAGAGACCATACCTTCTAGATTATAGGTTGTTGAGGCAGTGGGAGAATTACAGCTGGTGATTACAATCATCATTGATAGAAAATCCTATAGGGTGTCATCCATACTAATTTGGCATCCTAATGTTTTGAGGCATACAACCATTGAAAAGAGAAGTGGGAGAAGAATGGAGAGACACAAGGAAGGTGGAGGCTCATCAAATTTCCAGCCTAACCAGACTCTTGAAGTCTGGGGCCAATTAGATATGTCAAAGAGAGTTTATTTTTTTCTTTCCTTTGGCTAGTTCTTAATGGTTGAAAGTTCTAAGCATTTATGCAAAGTAAGATACCCCAATATACTATTATCTTGGCAAGGAGCACAAAAATCCACCTTGAAAGTAGAATAAGAGTTTAAAAAAATATATCTCTTAAAATTTTATTTCTAGACAAATCACTCATAACTTTACGAGCTAAAAATCAATGTAATAGTGATAAACAGATAGAAATTATAGAATATAAGACACATGAAAAGACAATAAAGCCATATTCATTATGGTAAAAACCATTAGAAATAATATTAACTGATTCTGTCATTAACAAAGTACAAAATACAAGGTGATTTCCTTAGTGGTAAAGTTAAAGAGCACTAAGACATCACCACCATTACAATGAATTAGAGAAATTGCAAATCCTATCCCAACATATGGTTGTATAAAGAGAATTTCAAGTTGTAAAAATCTTAAAATATCAAATAGAAACACAACTGAAAGTGTCTTTATTTCTTCAGAGCTATGGATATCTAATTTTACTTTTGTATAGAGGACAACACATAGAGTACAACAAATAGCATATACAGAGAAGTCAATCCAAGAATGCACACCAATTACTGCTTTTTTCATTGGGTTAGTAGAAATCTCACTCTCCACTCACATTTTTTCAAATATGGAGATGGATATTCACTAAGAGAAACCTTTTTCATAAGCATCTTAGTTAGCTAAATTTTTAATATTGGTTACTAGAATTCACTCTAGTTGCAGCTATCTTAATGGGATAGTCTAAGGCTTTCTTCATGTCTAAAGAAATTTACAAAATGATCATTATTTAGTGCCGCAGCTTGCATGGATGAGTACATGATTGTTGGGCCAATAAAGAGGAAATTTTGCTGCACTAGATCATTGTTAATAGCTTTTCCTTTGGATGAATTCACAGGAATGGTCCTTGCATACTTGTGGTTGTTCACAATAGGCTTTAAATTCACAAAGTCCCATTTGTATATGTCAAATTAACTAGATTCTTGTTCATTCTAAACAGAGCCAAAATAAAACATGTCAAATTGCAGACCTCAAAGAAATTTGACCTCACCACTCACATCAAACATAGTAAACTCCTACCTGAAGTCAAAAAACAAACTGCCCAACACTCCTTGAATATCAGCTTTGATAAATGTGAATGGCAATTTATGATTATGATGGAAATCATTGTATTCAATGGCTTTCTCAATACTTTTGTTTGTGAACACAACCACCCGCAAATGTAAATACAATTCATTACTACTTGGAAGTTTTGTCATTCAATTTGATTAAAGTCTATTCTCTTGCACTATTGTTTTGAAACATATTTGTTTGATGTAGGTTTCCACAACCATACTGTTTTGACTTCTAAGGTCAATGACCATCAATATTGACATCTTCACATTATTTGTTATCTCCAACAACTATTCCCTCATATGTCACTTACTTGATGGGTCAATTATTTTTTGCAACCAATAGATTGAATCCTCAACATTAGAATAATGCAAATACTATCTACAAAGTTGAAAGTAAAAAATTAAGATGAGCATTGAAATGCATGGAACTTGTAAAAAAGAATTATGTTGTGATTGTATTTTTTTTAATTTGCAAAATTAAAGTTTGAGACCAGCGTTGAAACTTCTCTCTCTTTGGGTTTCTAGTATTTGTAATTAAGGGAAAAATTTAACTTCTTACATTAATGGCATTACCAAAACTCTAATAATAAATTAACCCCTGAAGTGCAAGGAGAAATAAATCACAAATAGGAATTTGTATGGACATGAAGCCATTATTTTGGCAAATCCCCATTTTCGAATTGGAGCCTCTCCTCATCATCCACACATGACACGAAAGCAATATTGTCATTGATAATAGAATAAATGATACATGTTCGTGCTTCCTCTCCATTCACATCAAACATAATAAAATCCTACATGAAGTCACAAAACACACTACCAAACAATCCTTGAATATAAGATTTGATAAATGCGATTGGTGGTTTATGATTATGATACGAATCATTGTATTCAATGGCTTTCTCAATACTTATGTTTGTGAACACAACCACCTACAAATGCAACTACAATTCATTACTACCTTGAAGTTTCATCATTTAATTTGATTTCACTGTAATTTAATTTAGCAACTTACTTGGAAACAAGCCAGATGTTATTTTGATATCTCATATTCAATAGAAACTAAAACTACAATGGAAATTTTTAATTCCTGCAACTTATTACTACAAACAATGCCCAGGTTTTGCTAATATCAGCGTACGTAAAATAGAAATTGGTAGACAAGTCCTACAATTCGACATTTGATTGGTCCTGCAAGGTCATTGATTTCACTACTGTCGGGATCACATTTTTGGCTTCAAAACATAAAACATGAGGCTAGGTCATGAAATGGAATGAATCCAATATTTATATAAAAAAAACCTTCCCAACAATCCCAGTTTCAATTTCCTTGGTTTCAGATGCCTAAATAATGGTAGGGAAAATATTGTTAAGGAAATTGAACTGGATAAATCACAAGAGTTGTGACTCCCGTATTTTAGCCTCTTATAAAGGTGCTAAATACAAGCACCTTACCAAAACTATGCTTGACTAACTTCTAATTAGTGTCATAAAATGAGTGTGTTACTTAAGCTTTTAACATTTTCTTTTCAATAATGAGATATTTCATGCCATAGGTATTGTACTCAATGCTGAAACAACTGCATGCCACATAAGCTGAATGAAAAACATGCAAAAAATGTTAAGAAAGAGACAATCAAGACAATGTCAAAATGGTGCACCTTATCCTGTAGTGGAAGTTAAAAGTAAGATGCTTCACACAATTTGACATATAATCCTCAAAACGTGAATCCTCAAATTAGTTAGTGATTTGTAGATCTAGTTTAGTGAAATTTGATGTTTTGTAAATAGTAAACTATGGTAATATTTTCTAGAATGCCATATGAAAATGAAAATTATATGATCATAGAAAGACAAGGGAAAGGAAAAAGGAGGGGGATTTAATTACTTACTTGATTCTAGCCCAAGAGATACGATCTTCAAATGTTATATATATGTGTGAAACCAAACAATTGACAACAGATTCTAGAAGTTGTCGGGCATGAGAATCCCCTGCAAACTTGATTGTTGCTACGTATTCCTATGATTTTAAAATAAAATCATTTGCTTCAACTGGAGTTTTGTCTAAGAGACCTTTGGACCCTGGCCATGTGAGAGAGTAGTGAATATTATGTCAAAAAGAAAGAAGTGTGCACATGAGTGCCTTCTTTTTAGGGGGGTCTCATGATACTCCATAGTTCTTAGTTAAGTGAAAGATAACCATTTGGGTTTTGCATAATCATTATATTCAATGGATTTCTCAATACTTATGTATGTGAACACAACCACCTACAAATTCAAATGCAATTCATTACTTCTTGGAAATTCTGTCATTTAATTTGATTTCAGGCTAATTTAATTTACATGCTAGCAATTTACTTGAAAACAAGAGAGGTGTTCTTGTGATATCTTAGATTCAATGGAACTTGAAACTACAACAGAATTTTTTGATTCCTGCAACTTATTACTACAAGCAACTCCCTGAATTTTTCCAATATCAACTTCGATAAAATAGAAACTGGTAAACAAGTCCCACAATTCGACATTTGACTGGTCATGCAAGATCATTGATTTCACTCCACATTTTTGGCTTCAAAACATAAAACAAGAGGCAAGTTCATCAAATGGAATGAATCCAAAATAAAAATAAAAACTTCCCATGAATCCCAATTTCAATTTCCCTACTGTCATATTTGAAAAGATGAACAAAGATGGAGATAATAAAGCAACAAACATGCCGACATCAAGCCCAAGCCCTTTAAGGCCATAGATTAGAACATTTGTCACCGAAAAGAAACTCCCCGGGATTTTAAATTGATTCCTTCAATGGCTAAAATTTAGGAAAGGGTTCAATACGTATTTATGTCAAAAAATTGCAATAAAAATGATTGCTAGCATTATCCTTGGTCATGAACCTCCTAGAAGGGTTCTGAATTACTGAGATGACGTATTACAATTGAACTAAAATGAGCGAGTCAATTGAGAGGCAATGAGTCAGTGGAAAATTCAGGCAGTGGGATCAATAGAGGAGAACATTTCAATCGTCTAACGCTATATCTGATGGTTCATAGCCATGACAGTGAACAACATAGGAGAGTTCATCTCAAAGGAAATGCCTTACAACATAATTAAGTTCTAGTAAAATATATATATATATAATATATATTTATATATATATATATATATATATATATATATATATATTTTTAAATATATTGTTATTTCAAAGGTATTGTAATAAAGAATTTTAAAAAATTTCGATGCAAGTTCATTTGTATTTTAAAGGTAAAAGTGGAAACTAACATTAAGAAACACTATGACTTATTTAAATCATAATACTTATTGAATTAGTGATTATGTTTTAGATTTTTTTTAATTTTAGTAGCTTAGATTAATAATGATGGTTAAACTAAAAGCTTAAACCAAATTTCAAAATGCATGTTTCATAATGTATATTTCATGGACTCATAGACAATAAACTAATTGTCAATAACACATTTTATTCATAGATTTCACATATAATAATAGCGAACAAATATCTATTGGCATTGCAACTTTTGAATCATTTATGATCAACTTTCTAGGACTCTCTTAAGTTGGGAGATATCAGCACTCTTTTAGTTTTTTTTTAATTGTTAAATTATTCTTCCCACTATTCACAAGAATCAAGGAAAAGTCAAGAGAACTTGGGTGGGAGGTTATCATTAAACTCTACCAGCCACCTAGGATTCACTCAATTTACTATAAATACGTAATACCCTCCTCCCACATCTACCCAAGTAACCGTCCAATTGGGATAAGCATGCGATGAGAGGCTACTATGATTAGATTAAACCTCTTATGTGACCTTCAGGAACCACATCAACCACAGAACCCTTGAGAACCATCCCAACTCTTGAGGTAGCTATTCCTTGGGTCACATTGATGTTTTTGACCGATTAACCTTTGGATTCTCTCATGTTATAGGTTTGTTAGCGTCCAAAAGGCTCTATATGTTGTCATGCTATAGGCATGCCAATGTATAGGGAATAATTTTTCTAGTGTTATGCCAGTGTCCCCAGATTTTGAGCCACTTTTTTAGGCCTAGAGCCGAAGTCACTGCCCATAATTTAATGAAATATCTAGAATAGTAAAATAACAAAGAAAAATGATGCAAAATAAAATATTTGATCAAGTTGTTAACCAAGCCCCTACTTTCCATAATAGGAATTTTTAAAACATATCACAAATATCTAATCTATGGGTGTAAATAATAGATTTAATTGTAGGGATCTCATACTTATTTAATAATCTCTAAAGACAATCATTCATTCATATCATTTGCTGCATTATCATCTATTAGGTCATAGGTACATTGTCCATTCATTTACAAGTTAAAGCATGATGATATCCATACATAGCCACTATCATAAAACACATATATAATCAGCATAATAGCAACAAAAATACCAATGAAATCATAGCCGTATGATCCACATATAAATCAATATAATACTCATATAAATACAATGAGAAATAACCTTTCATTAATGATGCCAAATCCAAACGTGGGATGGGACTACCACATTCCACCTGACCATAAAATGGTTGAGCCAAATCTCTCTTAAGTTATTCGCCCATGTGCCATATTCCAAGCATGAGTGTGGGACGCAAACCACAAGAACCAACTAGGGCATACTGAGTCTAAACCACCTCACCCTCATCAATAGAAACCAGGCTTTACCATAATCCATCTCAGACCACTAGGTCAACACAATAAACATGTCATGACAGGCTTTACCATGATCTCCACCTGATCACTAGGCAAAACAAGTATGGAGGCTATTAGATTTCTCCACCTACATTGTGAGAAACTTTCCTGTCTCCTAGTCTCTCACCCTTTACTGCAATCCAAACCCAAATCATTAGGCCATAAATCAAGACCCACTCTCCAAGCTTTACTACATATACCAAACCTGACATTTCTAGGGCCAACAGAGAGAAAGCCACCTCTTGGATTTACCATATATCCTACCATTCACCAACAATGATTCCTAGGCCCACTGAGGTAACAAAATCCTAGCTTTACCACAGCCCACAGTATAGCTCAGGGGTTACTAGGCTAGTGGTTTTACCATGATCCATAGTCCGGATCAAGGACAACTAGGTCATGCTCTCTATAATTAGGAGATCCACCTCACTCAGCTTTGCATCCATCTGAAAATCTAGCTCAACCAAAACATGAGAAACCCATCACACCCTGGCTATCTAGAAATGGTATGGCTAGGCTGAAAACATTGTTACACCTAGAAAAATCCATGTCATAACAGAAAAAGAACCACATACAATACCATGCATGCCAAATCTAGAAAGTAAAATACACATGCAAATTGATACTTGCAAAGAATCCTATTGTATATGCTTGATCCCTCTCTTCCCTGCTTGATCTTTGCTTCCTCTTGCCTTGTTTTCCTTTCTTGATCCAATGCCAAAACGCCCCAAGAAAACTCTAAGTTTGCAAGTGTTGAAAAGTGTGCAACAAGAAATGGTAAATTTAGAATGTGCTATAAATGGACCTGCTAAAGATAACATGTCTAAAAATAGTAGTTTGGCCAGTGAGGTCATTGGCCACATTGGGTGAGAGGTGAAACTACTAAAAATAGAAGTTCTAAAAATAGGCTTTATGGGTCCCTTCCTATTATAGCAGTCCTAGTCTATCTATAGGAAGTAAAATTAATTTTGGTCTAATAGCAGTTGGAAATATTAATTAATTAATTTAGTTGAGTTAATTAGTTAAGGAAATTTGAATTTGAAGTCTTTGTGAGAATGCACATGAGTTGTCCCACTGATTGAGGAATTTATCCTTAATTTCCTCCACTAATTGAGGGAATAAGTACGAGTTCTATAATGAGAGAATCAATTGACTTAGTTCTAACTAGTCAAGTCCAATTATATTATTTTAACAAGTTGTTAAAATAATAAAATATAGTGTGTTAATGCTTGCATGCATGTAACAACTATTATTTTAGATAACTAAGGATTCACTCATGGATAATTGTTGCATGTCAGTTCTATGAAAGACCCAACTGAGATCAGATATGGGACAGTGTACTATCAGATGGTTGACTATTTCTAGTAAGTAGTTTTTGCATGGTTGAGGAACTAGTGTCCTCAAGGATTGCGTAATTGGACCATTGGTTAACTTTGTATGTTTGGAATTAATTGCATATGCTTTTGCTATTACTTCCTAAGAAAACTGCACAAGGAAATAGGGATTGGACCATAGGTAAAGCCTTTATATATAGGGCTTGGTTGGTTCATGAGACATATCTTCAGATCTTCATAGTTCATTGAGAACTGAATAGCTTGAGAGTTGATTCTTTTTGTATTGTGAAGAGGAATTCCACTTGATTGATAATACATGGTTGGGGTTTTATGCTGGTGCCTTCCCCTGGATATATCTTGTGTTATGTGTGATTATTTCACTTGATTAGCTATGCATGTTTCTACTTGATGTTGCTCATGAATTCGATTATGCTTCTGCTTAATGTTTTGTAGAAGTAGAACAAATATTATGTTTTAGAACATTGCATATATCAGTTTGTTCTACAAGTGAAATTTCTACACCAAGAGTGAGAGAGAGAGAGAATAAGGAGAGAGCCCAAAACTGAACTGACAAAAGGTTACCAACTACTCCTCATAAGCATTTTTATTAATGAGGCCTCTATTTTCTTCATTTTCCATTATTTTCCTTCATTTTAGTCCTCACATGAAACCTATGGCCTTTTACCTCCATTTTCTCCAAATTTTCATTTTCTTCATAAATAAATGTGTCAAAAATGCCAACTTTCCTTTCCAAAGCCCTAGTCATTACCTTTGCCAATTTATTTCGCAATAATAAATTGAAATGAACACCCACACTAGGATTTATTTCCCAACATTCAACTTCGAATAAGTGTCCCATCAATCATGATTATTATTTTTCCTTTATTAAATTTTATTACATGGAATTTTCACGAGGGCTGTTACAAAACCCTCCTCCTTGGGGGACACCGTCCTTGGTGTTCAACCACACCTATACCTTAGCAAAACCACTGAAAAGCAAACATACTACCCATGGAGCTTTATAACATATCTTGATGCAATATTTACAATGATCACCCTACTCAAACGAACATGACAACATAACAACATGACAACATAATGTCATGACACACATACCACTTATTGGAGCTTTATAAGATAGCTCATGGTGTTTTTTTCATCCATATACATATGTCCATATACCAAAACATCATCAAAAATATTCCAAAACATATACCAAGATATATACCAAAACACCATACCAAAACTGCTTTTCCTCAATTGCAAACAAAGAAGGATACATAGCCCACATCTAATCTGCCATCTCCCATGTAGCTTCATCGAGCCCAAAGTTCCTCCACTGCACTTTAACTTGCTCGATTTCTTAGTTTTGGAGCATGAACACATTTTTCTTCAATATACACTAAGGAACTGGCTATAATTCTCCATTTGATTCCACCTGCAATACAGACCAGTCAATCACATGATCAACATCTTTAACATACTTCTTAAGGAATGACGCATGGAAAAAATCATGTAATTTTATTGTTGGATGTAGTGCAAGTCGATAGGCTACTGGCTCAGTGCTCTCAATTATACTAGGGGTTCCACAAAACTGTGGTGCTAGCTTGACACAAGATCTAATATGTAAGGAGATCTTCTTTGGTTTGACGCACAAGTACACATGTTCCCCAACCTAGAAGTGCTCTAACAACATGTTCAGATATGCATAGCTCTTCTACCTATCCCGTGATGCCATTAGATTCTACTTGATTACATGCATTTCCTATTCCATGCTCGCAAACATATTTATTCCAATAAGTACCATGCCCACTGGATAACTCCAGCTAATGGGAGTATTACAACTCTATCCATACAATGCCTCGAAAGGGCTCATCCTCAATGACTCCTGATAACCATTGTTTATGAAAAATCAACCAAGGGAAGATACTCCTCCCTCTTCCATTGTTGATGCATCACATACATCCTCAACATGTCCTCAAATATCCTGTTGATGCTCTTTGTTTGTCCATTTTTCTACGGATGATAAGATGTATTGAATCCCAACTATGTGCCCAAACCTACAAATAACGCCTTCCAGAACTTGGAAGTGAACTTTACATCCCTATCTAACATAATATTCTTTGGATCACCATGCAATATGACCACATCTATGATAAATACCTATGCTACATCACTAGCTAAGAATGTAGACTTCACTGGAATGAAGTGCACAACCTTTTTCAACCTATCCACAAGAACAATGATGGAATCAAGTTGTCTCACTATCTTCGACAATCCTATGATAAAATATATGGAAATGATCTCCCATTTCCATTTTGGAATCGCAATCTGTTGTAGAAATCCACCTGGATGTTTACACTCTTCCTTCACATGTGGAAATTCAAAATACCTAGCCACAAACTCTACTACATCCCTCTTCAAATTCAGTGAATAATAAAATTTATTCACTGCAGTCAATGTCTTTTGATAACCTAGGTGACCTGAATGTGGTTTTGCATCAAACTCTCTCAAGATCACCTCTTGAGCTCACTGTTATATGGCACATATATCCTGCCTCTGAATCTAACCAATCTATCCATTGTAAGACAATAATCCACATCCTATGGACCTTCACTTGTACATGTACCTATACATGTACTACTACATGTATCTCTACCTGTGCTACTACATGTACCTGTACCACCACATTTACCTATACCTATACTAGTAATGTCCTACAACATGTGCACAATCTTCATATACCTGACATCTTGCTGACCTGCCTGCAAGTTCCTATCATGTAAGTTGGTCCCATAGTAGCTCATAACTACTAAGTGATTTACCTGTATCCACCTACTAAGAGCATCTACCACCCTGTTCTCTTTTCCTTTGATGTACCTGATCTCGAATTCAAATTCACTAATCATGGCCAACCATCTAGCTTGCCCTACATTTAGATTCAGTCGATCAAATAAATGCCTCAACCCAATATGATCACTCATTAGTAAAAACCTCCTACCAAGAAGATAATGCCTCCACGTCTTCAATGCATGTATGGTCGATGCTAACCCCAAATCATGTGTTGGGTAGTGCTACTCGCGCTCATTTATTTTCCACAACTTATAGTATGCCACATGTCCATCCTGCATAAGAACTCCACCAATTCCTCTCTTGCAAGCATCTGTGAACACTACAAAATCTTTGTTCGTATGTGAAATCTGTAGCACTCATGCATGTGTCAAAAACTACTTAAGCTGCTAAAAAATAGTCTCACACTCCTTTGTCCATTCAAACTTATTACCTTTCCTCTATAATGATGTAATAGGATAAGTAATCTATGAGACGTTCCTGATGAGCCCCCTATAATAGCCTTCCAACCCCATGAAAAATCTCACCTCATCCATATTCTTAGGAGCTACCAACTCCATGATGGCCCTTATCTTTTCTAGATCTATTAGAATTCCCTCCTTGGAGAAAACATGCCCCAAGTAATGTAACTCAGCCTGAAAGAATATACACTTGTTGAGCTTAGCATACAATTGATGCTCTCTCAATAAGCTCAACACTGCTACTAAATTCACGACATGTTCTTCCACTTATCTAGAATATACCAATATGTCATCAATGAACATAATAACAAACTTATCCAAATACGGACACAAGACACTATTCATTAGGCACATAAATGTAGCTATAGCATTAATCAAATCAAATGGAACTACAACAAACTCATAATTCACATACCTAGTCTAGAAAGTTGTCTTGTAAATGTCCTCCTCTTTGATGCGTACCTGGTGATACCTTTACCTCAAATCGATCTTAGAGAACATTGTTTCTCCCTTCAATTAATCAAACATATCATCTATCCTTAGTAATGGATACCTGTTCTTAATAGTCACTTTGTTCAGTTGCCTATGGTCAATGCATAATCTAAGATTTCCATCTTTCTTCTTAACGAATACTACCAATGCGCCCCAAGGTGTTACACTTGGTCTAATGTATCCTTTTTCCAAAATTTCCTTTCACTATAACTCCAACTCTACCAACACAGGTTTTCTCATCCTGTAAGGTTCTTTTGATGTTGGATTTTCCCTTGACACTAACTCAATAGAAATGTCTACCTCCCTATGAGATTGAAACTCTGAAATTTCCTTAGGAAATACATCCTGAAACTGTTGTAGAACTGGGTACCTACTCAACACATCTGCATCCACAAATTCCTTACCCTTGTCACTAGAAATGTGAACTACAAATAACATACACTCTTTCCTGCGACTATGCTTTTCCTATATCATTGTGACCATCCTAACTGATGTGGCCTTCTTCTTTCTCCGTAAGACTCTTGGTTCCCAATTGTCATCCACACACTGAGTGGATTTGTCATAATAGTCTACCTTGGTTCTATTAATATACAAACAATCCATGCCCAACAACATGCTATATGATCCCAACAGTAATACATTCAAATGTGTTGTGGTAAGCATACCATTCAAATAAAATGCATAAGCTCTTACCCAATGATGAACTCACTTCTTTGTACCTATAGCCAACTGCACTAACCAAGATTCTACATGCAATTCCTTTCTCAAACCACACTTATCCACCAAGTTAGGACTAACATAGATATAATTAGATCCAAGGTCAATAAAAATAGAAATAACTTGATCACAAATCTTACTGTCCATCTTGTTGATAGATGCTTGATGGTCTGCCTATTTTTTATCCAATGTTGCATAAATACAAGGAACACTCTGACTAACATCTCCCAAAGTACGACTTACCACTGATTTTGTGGAAAATCTCTCTTAAGGTTCTCCTTACTGCATGTCCCACATTCCAACCAATGAGTACCATCACCTCTATGTTGTTGTTGTGACCCATGTCCATGTCTAGCTGCATTGAACCTCTTTTGTGGTGCCATGTTTTCTTTTTCATCTGCATTTTGAGGCGTTATTATTTTCAACTGCCATTTACCTTTACCTTTGTATTTTCCCTTCCATCCTTACTGAGATTCCTTCTTACGCTTTGACTATTGATAGTAATGATTTAATTTCCAAATAACATTCTCAAGTGACTGAGGCTCATCATACTCAATCTAATCTTTGAATGCTAATCACAATCCATTGACAAATCACTCTAGTTTAGCCTTCTCATATTTAATATATGGTACATACCTCAATAGCTCGATAAACTTAGTTGTGTACTCTTCATTTTTCATTGATCCCATATCAACACATAAGCATCATTCTAGCTAGAGCCTAGTCATTAGCACATGACCATATCAATTATAGATACCATGACCTCATACATGCCTAAAATGCACGATCTCTAGATCAAACTCTACCATTGCAGTTAGAAACAAAACAAAAAATAAATTCCAAAACAAAGACACACTTAAATATCTCTTCTTTACACTTAGAATCATGATCAATGCACTTGATCACTCTATTATATTCTAGCAATCATGATTTTACACTAGCACCAGATCTGAGACACACTTGTGTCAAATTAGTTTGACATAACATAATTTTTTTTAGGTCATATCAAAAGTCGCCTCATTAGACGAAAGTGAAATAGACACACAATGCCCTATGCATATGGTTTTTATGTTAGATCATAATTGTTAGTGCACATTTTATGCTATGTTGCATGGAACCAAATTAATGCCCTAGAGACAAGATCAATATCGAATAATGCATTTATTCATTTATGTCAATGAAAATAAGATAGAACCATGTGTACCATATCAGTTAGAGGCATAATGTGGCATATCAATACACATGATAACATTAGTTGACACAATATATTTCGTGACCCACCATTAATGCAACAGATACATGTTCTACAACATAAATCATTTAAGTTATGTGTTTCCCTCATTACACCATTAAAACAATTTTACAAACGTGTAATTTCTCGAAACACAGAAAGGGTAATAGTTACTTGAAGAATGAAACTACACTTTGTATCATCACTTTGTCCCAAACAAATAGCTACCTAAGCCAAAACAAAATGTAAGAATTCTCAACCATTTCCATCATTTCCATCATTTCTCAACCATCAGATCATTGTAGCATAGTACCAACATGATCCACTACATGATCCATAACAATATTATTTTCTAGATTTATCATGATCCAATTGATGCCTCAAATGGTATTAGCGATGACATTTATACCTACTTGAGACTTGACTGGATCGGGTCGGCACAAGATATCATGAGCATTTACAAGGGGTAAATTCGATAGAAATTAAGCTAATTTTAAAACCATGGGGTTGACATCAAACTAAGAGAAATACCAGTGAAGAAAATGAATAGTGAAGAGGTAGGTAATTTGGGGTGCAAGATAGGGAAAGACATTTGCCAATACTATGAATTTAGACACAAATTACCAATAATAATATTGGTTATAGATGTAGTTTATGAACTAGAAATATAGGTTGCATACACATATTAGCCATGGTTAATCAACATTTTTTTCCTAACCTAAAAACTTTTATCAACATCCTCAATCAACAAGTTAAGGTCCATTAATCAAACATTAGGTTCATCACTCAACCCAATATCAATTCTAGTCATGCCACTATTGTTGGCATTGATGTGTGTTACAGAGTTGTAGATGTGTGCTTGGTTATCATTGATATCAACCTAGTTTCTTGGGTTGTAGGTGATTTGGTTATGCATGTGTATGTGTGTTTGTAGATGACTAAGGTGTAGATGGTCTAATGTCATGGTCCTTGTGATCATGTTGTTGTTGAGTTTTATGATGGTGTGTTGCACTAGCTTGGAGGTCCTCCCATGATGATGGTCTTCATGATCTTGTTGCTGCATACTATTAGAAAATTATATATTACAGAGTAATGGAACACATAAAATCTATTTCAGAAATATAAAAACACAAAACAAGAGAGACAAAGATATACATGGTTCACCCAATTTGGGCTACACCCACAGAGAAACAACCAGTCCTTCCTTTTATATTATCTAGCAAACTGAAGAGATAGAACCTACAACAGATCTATTGTAATTCCCTCTTCACTCTCACACAATCTCCTCTCTCTTTCTCACTCAAAATACATATAAACATAGAAGCAATAAAATTCCCTCATATATAGTGAGGGGCTGCCTTCTAGGGAAAAAAAAACTAAATTAAACATAACTTCTACTATCAGATCTCCGGCTAATGAACGACCCAGATTGACTATGAAATTACAACATTTTACAAGGAAAATTTACATCTATTTTTAGCTTCAAGGGCGCTTCCCTTGATCCCCTGCTGGGGGGGCTCCAAATAATCATCGTCTACCCCCCTATACCCACCTTACGATGCACATTTATGGCCGGCATTGCCACCACATTATGAACTGGGGTCCAATGAGGCGATACCTCAGAATAAAGAATATAATTAGGCTCCACAACCAACAAATACAAATATTGGTGGCTGGTATAGAGTTTGGAGTTGAGATTCCTTAATGATTAGGTCTCCTTGGTCTCCATGTCTCAGATTAGGTCTTCTATGATGATGATATTATAACTTGGGATCAGAGAGGATCTACATGTTGCAGTAGATTATCTAGATGGTTGTGCAGTTCTTGGAGGATGTCTGACAAGTTTTGGAGCTACATAATGATGGAAAAGATGTTGTGGATAAGTTTGATGGCTCAATTGCTTAGTGCAGTTGTTGGTTGGAATCCTATTCAACCTAGTTTGACTTTGGATGATGATGGAGTTTCTACAGTGGATTGGTAAAGTGTTGTAGAGTTGTTAGAGACTTCCAGAGGTCCTACAGAGGTTGGTCATGCCCTAGAACAATTTTGGGTAGGTTTTGAGCTAAGGAAACATGTTTTTGAGTCTCCTCTACCATAGTCACATACATCATGGGTCAAGGGAGTAGCTAGATGGTCTGAGTCATTGGAAAAGGAACCCAAGGGAGCGACTATAGCCCCAATCCCATGGATGACAATTCTAAGGGAGCAATTGAGGTGTTTTTATGAGTTTTGCTTCACATTCCTCATGTTGGTCAGCTAATTTTGGTGTTGTGGTGATGTTCTTAGTTGAAACTCTTCAGCATATGGTTGGAAAAGTTTGTGGGGCCTCTAGAAGCTGATCAAGGTTGAAGATATCAAAGGGCTACTACAATTAGTGATTGATTTGGTTGAGATGTCTTCCTCAACCAAATATGAAACGTGTCAAAGGATTTTTTGAGTCTTCCATAACTTGTAGCATTTATTATGACACTCAACACAAAAAAATGATAAATAGAAGAAGGTTGTGATTCGATTTGGTGGGATTCTTGGAGAGTGTGTGAGAATGATATGGTGAGAGCATTGTGAGTGAGAAGAATATGCAAAAGTTGCTCACATAGTTTATGTAGATATATTTCAGAGATTTGTGAGCATAAATTAGAGTTAGAGTTGAGAAAACAACATAAACTTATAAACAACAACTGATAAGACTACACGTTTCGTTGAGATAGAAAAAAAAATCAACCGATTTTGAAAAGTGGTGATGCAGAATACATAGATACATATTTATATATCATTAATTATTATTTCAATTCATATCAAATAATTGTCTCTGAAAAACAATGATTTTTAACAATTTACATACAAATAAACATTTTGAATATAAATATAACTAAAAAAATACACATTTTGATAATTTTTTTTGCTAGAATTTGCATGTCAAAATCACAATTTTTATAGGAAAAAATTAACAAAAAATGGTTAAATAATAGTTTTTTTATGAATTGCATGTCCAATAATAGTAACAATCACACTTGTTTTCAAAAAATAATAATTCACATAAAATTAAAGCGAAAATCACATCAAACAAATATTGAACATATAAAATTAACTGAATACTCATTATTCTCATAAAATGTCAAATTCAAAACATTACAAGTATATCTAATTAATAGTTACAAAAAATGAGCTTGATTTCCAAGTGTAACTTGAATTTAATAAAAAATATCACGTAATCTAAATTGTTCATCCTCTAGAGTTTCATCATTGTCTTCTTCCACAATATTTTCTACTTCATTTTTTTTGTTTTGCCCTTTTGATAGATGTTTGATGTCTGTTAATCTCCTAATGTATGCCTTTCGAATCATTCCATCTAATGGTGGTTGAGGTTCCTTTGCCTTTTTTTCCACACGTGATTCATCAAAATCCCCTTTCCTCAACCCAATTTCTTGCACTACATCTAGAAGAAATTGAAGATAATTAATTCTTTGCTGAATAAATTTGCACTGTATTGGGTCTTTTTCAATGGCAATGCAGTTTCTTCCATTTTTAGGCAACATGCTAGAGTTGTACCTAATTATCAAGCACAAAAAAATAATGAAGTAAATTAGTATAATGACATATAAATTAAGAATGAAGATATTGAAATTCAATTCTATATAATAAAACTTATCTGAGTCTAAAAATAAATCTAGAACCCATTCTCCTTCATTTGAACATACGTCTATAAGATAGTTTATAAATGACTATGGTTTTTGATAAATGTTAACTATCTCTCCTTTTTCTTCTTTATCTTCATATGTTAGCTTTTTCACAACAACATCATAAACTAGTACTTGGTTATCACTCTTTCCATCTACCCGATTAAGAAGCACAAACTTATAACTATCATCTTTTGTCCAACTATCAATATGATGAAATCAAAATAATTTATAATTGGTTGGCCTTCATGGTTAAGAAGATTTGACTTTGACCTATAACATGAAATATTAAAAGGTCAATTAACTTGTACATAAATGAATTTTTTAATATTAATCAAACATACAATTTCTTACCATGTAAGTTGCATCCTTGAGTTTGTTTTTCCCTTGAAGCTTGTAGATAACATTGTGAATTGTGTATCTGAATGGAATGTCACAAATCGCCATAATGGTGATGATGTGACTTCTAAAAATCCCACAACTACTTCACTAAGAGCTTTATAAGTATAAGGGTCACTATTATAGTCAATATTTGGGATATTGGAACCATGGGGAATATCTGCAATAACTAGGTAATACTCCCTTTTAAGTATGAGTTTAGCAATGTCTTCATAATCACCTTGTATTACCTGATATTGAATAGTGTCAAGCCCATTCCAAATGAAAAGAGTAAGGTTTGGATCAATTTCAACATCCCTAACATTTTGCTTTCTTAGTCTTTCGATCTTAATTTTTTCAATAAAGCTTCTGAAAATATCTGGTGCTCCATTTGGATCCTTCCTCATCTTTAATAAAATAAACAAATATATGTATAAGTTATAAAATAAAAATAGTATACAGATGAATAAAAATTAATGTATAAATCAACATAGCTTTTTAAATGAAATATATTTATTTTTAGTGTTGATGTAGAACTTGAATATGAGTAGTTGTGTACAACATCATATCAACTATCTTCATTCAACAATTTAACCATTTGTTCTTGTATTTTCATGTAAACTTTGTGATTTAATAGATAAAGTAAAAAAAGTTAATATAATGATATGTATAAAAAATACTACCAAGAACAATATGTTATATTTAAAATAAAATTGTAATCTAATAATAAGTAAAAATAATTCAAAAAACTTACTTTTGAAATTCCTCACACATTTCATCCAATGATAATTCCCCTCACTTCACACGAGATAATATTGCTTTGACAATTTTTTCATTCTTCACTCCTTGCAATGCTCTCCAAGGTGTGATAGTCATATCTTTTGGAAGCTACTTCATTTTAGGACCTAATTTACTGTTGATGCATGTCAATGGTTTAGACCTTTTGACCTTATGGTTTTTAATGCCAATGTTCTCCCACATGCTAAAAATCTCATTAATCAATTGCCATATCTCTCGAGTTCTAAATGCCAATAGGAAAATGTTATCAATACTTTTGAATATATTAGAATGTACTTTTCCGCCTTCTGAATTAACTTTTTCCTAAATTTGATAGCCTATTTCCATATAACATTTCTTTCGAAATTCTAGACTAACATTTATCTTATCCCCACCACATTTTTCTTCAAATTCATTATGAATAAATCTAACCCTTTGGATGAAAGTCATAGACGTCCTATATTCATTATCAGTATTATGATCCCATGCCAATAACATTTCTTTTGTATCTAATAAACCATCATAAATGATACATTTCATTGTTTCAAAACGTGGGTTATTGGGATATTTCTCCATCAATTGCCTTTGAGATTCTACATAATGGTTCCCCCCAAGCACATAATAATTGTATTCAAAGCATTTTGACTTATCAAATGCTTCTTTGTTGGGAAATTGATCTGGATCAACAAGAAGCACATAATCAACCACATGAGCATATGGATTGTACCTCATCAATGTCTTCAAGTTGTGAACATGTATGTGGTGTGGTTTTCTAATTTTATATTTAAATTGTCCTTCACTTGGCTTATAGATTTGTCTCAGAGTAATATGAAATGTACGACCACCCTCAATTAATTTTGTCTTTGTCAAGTTATGTCAAATGAAATTTTGTTTCTTTTAATAATGTCATCCTATAAACCAACTCCTGATGTAATGATTTCCCTGCTTTCTTTTGAATTTTTACTAGGATCATCATTGTTGGCCTTGACTATTTTAGAATGATCAACTTTCATTTTTTTCCTCCTCTTTTCTTCTAGATAAGTAACATTCTCATCATCAAATAGAACATAGACACTCTCAGGAATTTTTACTTTTAGTCTTTTATGGCTCTCCTCCTTCCTAACATTAGTTCTAATCTCATCGTCAGTAATGGTAATATATTCTTTAGCGTTCGTTTCAACTTCCTCATCTTCAAAAGTAACGTGTTTACATTTGCTAGATTTATCCACTATAGACATTCATTGTTGATCCCTTGGATGTAGTTTTGTAGCATCATGAATTAGTATTTTTTTCTTGTTTTCCATATCATCTTCTAACCCTGAGTAGAAATTGCTGACAACATTCATAATATCTTACTCTATGAAATAAATGCCTCCCAACATAATTGAAAGATTTTCAATAAAATTATGTCAAACAAAATATCATATGTCAATAAAAACTAAGTTATAAAAATATAATGATATAGTTACAATAATTCAAAACACATAAATATAAATAATAATACTTACGATATCTTGTGCAATCTCATTTATGATTTGTTTACACATCTTTGTAGATTCCTCTGTCATGTCATACATTGACAATGATAACTAATATTTAATCTTGTCGTGTGACTTGGGCGGTTTTGTAAGTACATAAAAAACTTCAGTGTCTGATATCAAATAGATGTCTAGTACTTTTGCGAGCACCTCATAAAGTCCACTATCATTAGGGATATTAACATATAGATATATCTTCAAATGTTGTTCGCCTTCTCTATCTTTCACATACCATACATTTTTTGTATGCTTCACTTCTTGTGATTTCTTCCAGTGAGAAATCATCTTCTTATCGTTTGAGGAACTTGATAGATTTGTATTTATTAGCTCAGGTTTGGTTCATTCAATAGTGTTTCTTGAGTATCCACCTTTAATTTTAGCAGTCTTAGGTCTAGAAAGATTCACAGAAATCTTCCTTGATGCCATTTTCCTGCAAAAAATATACACATATATAAAAACCAGTAAATAAAAAAAAAATATTATTTAAGTAAACAAACAAAATGAAACAAAATCTAAAAATGATAAATAATCATAAATGATAAATAATATTTAAAACATATCCTTTAAAAATAAAAAATAAAAAATTAAATAAATGGCTCGCCATTCGCACGGGCCCGTTGGGCCCCGAGGGTGGGGCAGGAGGGAGATGTGTGCAACCCCTCTCCCCCAACCCACGTGGCCTAATGGGCCCATGGGGGTGGAGGCCTGATTCGTGGAGCTCGTCCTAACTCACCGCCGCAACGCAACAGGCCCATCGCGGTAGAGGCCCAATTCTCAGAATAGGCCCTCTACTCCCATGGGTCCAACATGCCTCCACTTCCACAGGTCGAACATGCCTCCACCCCCATGGGCCTAATGGGTCATGGGGGTGGGGCGACAGGGGGATGCATGCCCCCTTCTACCCCACCCCCATCCCAACGGGCCCATGTGGGTAGAGGCCTGATTCTAACTATCATCCCTCACCCTTGGTAGGCTGAGCTATGGGGGTCAGTGTTGGGGGCAGGCATGAATAGGCCCACCATGCCCACTATAGATGTAGTGGCCTTGTGCCTGCCATGGGGCTATCGGGTAAGCCTAGCTCATTAAAATTTTTAATTTCTAAAAGAAATATAAATTTCATTAATAAAAAAGTAAATATTATTTTACTGCAATTTGTTTTCGGTTTGGTATTTTACATGAATATAACAACTGAACTGACACATAACTACTAGTAAACCTATGAGAGTTTAAGAATTGCACACAACAAAAGGGAAACTAACCTTTCAAATGCGATAATATCGCGTTGAATATGTTGTTGATAATAATGTAGTTGCTCCACAAAATCGCTCCAAGTCTTTTAATGAACCTCAAAAAGACTTTATGTGATGCATGGAATAGTGATAATGAAATTTATGATATAACGAAAATTACAGAATTGTTTTACCACATGGTGAATGTGGTAATAGTTTTTTTATAAAAATTTTAACATATAAATCTTGTCATGGTGATATAGTATTTTATGACGAAGCGAACATTACAAAATTGTTTTATCGAATGCTGAATGTGGTATTAATTTTTTTTTTTTTGTTTAATAAAAACTTAACATATAAATCGTGTTATAGCAATATAACAATTTATGTAAAATGTATGATAGAGAATATAATAAAAATTAAAAGAAATATTCAATTCTCTAGTAAATACTATATAGTTTAAGTAAAAAATTGATTTAGATAAAAGATTTAGTTTACAATTTTAATTTAAAGATTTAGTTTAAAAGATTAATTTCATAAGAAATTTTTAGTTAATATTTTCAATAAATTGTAGAAGAAATTTTTGGAGAAAAATACATGAAATGAAATTTTTGGAGGGAAACTTTTAGGCGAAAACTTTTAGAGGGAAATTTTGG